>JAGFVP010000015.1:0-199579 GCA_021031095.1 Bathelium albidoporum
CCTCCTCCCCCGCCAACGACCCATTCCCCGACACCATGGCCGACGTCGACCACCCCGTGCGCGAGCGCATCTCGCAATTCCTCATCCTACCACCCTTCCGCGGTGCCGCCCACGGCACCCACCTCTACACCGCCATGACCGCTCTCTTCCTCTCTGACCCGCGCTGCCTCGAGATCACCGTCGAGGACCCGAACGAGGCCTTCGACGACCTGCGCGACTACCTCGACTACGCCCGGCTAACCAACAACGCCGCCAACCCGCCCCTACTTGCCGACCCAGCCCTCGCCCAAGCCTTCACCGCGCTGCGCATCGACCCCGACAAGGCCCGCGACGCGATCAAGGCGATGCCGCGGGACAGGCAGGAGGGCGCGTTGCCGCTGCACGCGATGCTCGACGTCCCCGCGTGGCGCGCGCTGCACCGCGCCTCGAAGATCCACCACCGCGAGTTCGACCGCGTGCTCGAGATGCGCCTGCTCTCGCAGATCCCGCCCGCGCACCGGGCGCCCGCGCGGCTGGCGCTGCGGCACAACGCGCCCCAGGCCGCCGACCGGACGTACTATTTCTGGCGCTGCCTCGTGCGGGAGCGGCTGGCGCTGCATAATCGCGACTCGCTGCGCGGGTTGGAGAAGGAGGAGCGGGAGGAGCGGTTGGCGCAGGCGGTGGGGAACGTGCAGCTGGATTATGAGCGCTTGTTAGAGGGGATACGGAGGAGGGTGGAGAAGGCGGAGGCGGTGAGGGCGGTGGCGGGAGAGGAGGATGGGGGAAGGGCGGAGAGTGCGGGGAGGAAGAGGAAGTTGGCGAGGGTGGTGGTGGATGAGGAGGATGAAGATGGTGATGATGATGGGGGAATAGGCGCTGGGAGCGCGCGGGCGAATGGGAATACGAATGGGGGGAAGAAGGTAAGGATAGAAGAAGAGTAATCGATATTGGGGTCAGGAGGAAATGGAGTTTGCAGGGTGTCTTGGCTGGACACCTACGGTAAATGGTGTTGGCGGTGCAAAGGTTACGGCCTACTCGGATCGGTATTGATCCTCAACGATGGAAGAGAGGGCCCTACAGGCGTTACCCAGCCTGAGACTGTGTAAATCTTGTAAATGGATGCTTTCTACCCGAGCTTTTAGACTCTACTGGCTACCTGCTTCTCTGCTCCTAGCAAATTCACCTTCTTAGTAGACCAATCTGCATTACGGAGCAAAATAAGCAACTCAAAGCCTCACTTTGAACAACTGCTTTGAATCAGACATGAGCAAATCCCTTGGGCGGTCTGGTCATCCAAGTTTGTCATCTAAGCTACTATATAAGTGACAGAAAAAGCCCTGCACCGAACTTAAGATAAAATATTTTTCTCACTATCCGAGAAAAAAATTGGGGAGACCCTCGTACAAAATACACCTCAGGTTATTTCTTACCGGTATAAGTTATAATTTATGAGGTTGAAGATTCTGCTGAGGGTTCCCCGATTTCGTGTGCGGCCTTTTCTGTCACCCGCTTGCTTGATTGTGAACATAGTCGTAAAAGTCCCACTGAAATAGCACAAATTCATAAGTAGATGGAAGTTTCCGGTCTTGGTTCAAGATACAGATTGCAACCCTTCCGATATTCGTCATCGAAATATTGTGCTTCAAAACCACTGGGTCATCCACATAGCCATCCAAGCCGGCGTCACGCTCCCTAGATTTCTCAACGTCTCGCTCGCTTCTCGCGCCCGCCTTGTCTCAAATGACACAGCCTTCCTTCCCGGACCATCCAGAGACTGGAAGAAGTCCACTAACTTGGCTGCTGGGTTCTGTTCGGGCTCGTCAAAAGAGCTATTGGAGAGAAGCCGTATCCATTCGGATAGTGGCACCACCTCAATATCAGCTGGCAGGTGCGCAAGCGCCGTCTCAATTAGTGATACCCAGGACATGTTCTGCGCATTGACGGCATGCTCCACTCCCGCGCGATGGCTTTGCTGGCCTCCAGCTATCGTGACAGCGTTTGTATTCCCAGTATCGTTCGCGCTCGGCTGCGTAGGTCGTACACGGACCAGAAACATCTCGACGAGCGCCTGAGCGAGTTCGTCTACGGGAATCCAATCCACGTTATTTAGCGGTCCCAGCGTCTCCGGGAGCGCGTGGAGAAAGGCAGACGATCGGATCAGGCTTGGGAACCACTCCTGCAGCGCCCATTGGCCGTGGAGGAAGTGAATCGGTCCGGCAATCTGGCCGATGCGACAGATGTGAAAGCTGGCATTCAGAACACCTGCTGCTCGGTCGATGAGTCTTTCGGCGAGAAGTTTGGATTGGGCGTAGCCAATTGGTTCCGCATAAGTCCACTCATCTAAAATACTCTCCGGGATGGGGCCAAAATGCGGGACTGGTCCACTGCCCAATGCGACTGAGACGGAGGAGAGGAAGTATACGGCACAGCGGTGTAGGGATTGAGCGTGGAATTGGATAAGCTGGCACACTCCTTTCAAGTGCGGCTCGAATGCCGAAAGCTGGAGATTGAAGTCGACAGTCCAAGCGTTGTGAATCACAGAAGTGACGATGTTTTTCAGCATTTCATGATCATGCATTGACAAACCAAGATACTCCTCTGAGGGGCTCCACTGAAGAAATGCCACCTTAGATCGATCGAGCAGCGGCATACCCAGCTTACGGAAGCTGGCTTCTTGGCGTGCCTGAGCATCTGATGAACGATCGAGACAGTATATCTTTTCAATACGGTCATTCCTGATCAAGACATTGAGAAGATATGTGCCCAACGAGCCAGTCGACCCGGTCAAGAGCACTGTCTCTTTCGCTGGGCGATGGCCCGCCAGCATACGGGTAGAACGGATCGAATCTGCGTGCAAACTCTCAAACAAGGATGCGCTTAGTCTCTGATACGTGTATTCCATTTCTTGCGTTTGCGATGGCTTGCTCTCGCCTTGAGTGGACCTGGGTGACGCCAGCAGACGAGCAAGATTGTTGATCGTAGATGCTTCGTAAACATCTCTGGCTTTGAGCCGCGGAGTCGCAAGTGCGGAATTGACACTCCGCACGAGCTGCAGTACACCAATGGAATCAAGTCCCAGCCAGAAAAGATCTGTATCAAATTCCGTAAAATCAAAGCCGAGGGCTTGAGTGAGAATCTGTTGTAAGCTATGCCGTGCGCTTTCGTAGTCAGAGAACGTGGCCGGCATGGTCATGGGTGTGGCCCCAGCTTGCAACTGGCCGATATTGTCGTAGAGCGCATTGAACCGATCCTGGAAGTCTTGCAAGACTATTTTTTTCTGAATGCTGCCCTTGGCTGTCCTTGGAAAACGGGCTCCATTTTGTAACACGATTACCAAGTCTTTTGAGATTCGCGCTGGTCCGACAGACGTTCGATTTGCGTGCTGAATTAACGGCCAAATGGCATCGATCAAACGATTACAATCCTCAGAGCTCTTGATGCTCCCTGTCGCTACCGGCTCTATCAAGAGGGAAGCCTGGGTGCGATCTTGTCCAACCACGACCACCGCGGAAACCTCGGGATGCGATTTAATGATACTTTCTATGGTTGACGGGTTAAATTTTTCGCCATTGCTCAAGACTATTATGTCATCCTTGCGACCGTGGTATTGCCATAATTCAGAACGAGATGGATGAGGTTGAAATAGATCATTGGTGGACCATTCGTCAAGGTCCGGAAAATTGTTGAAGACGGGCTGATCAGGATCAAGCCTTTGATCACGTACGATGACCAGTTCGTACAAGTCGTCAATGTAGGGACGGTATTCGCATCCAACCAAGTCTTGGTCGAAAGCCAAATACTGCCACTCTGTCAAACCAGTATTATGCGTTGGAAAAATCCCGATCTCCGTAGCACCGTATATGTTGTATACTCTGGTTTTGCGGCAGAGGAGATCTCCAGTAGGTTTTGGAAGTATTGAGCCTCCATAGCTAACAAAACGCAGTCGAGACAGTTTGTGAAGAGATGGAGGATTGTCTGCAATTTCGGTCAACAGCGACGCAGCGACCAGAGTCCCATCCAGAATAGCATGTTCATGCACTGCATCGACCACTTCCAGGCTGAGCGGCACACTTGGCCCAAGCACAAAGGTCATGCCTAGATAAAGAGCAGGAATTAAGGCCATGAATAATCCTGCAATATGGAACGGTGGCATTGCTATGAATACTCGGCTTTGTGAATATTCCCGGTCCCATGTAGAGCCTTCGCCCTTTAGCGAACGCCCTTGGAACGTATCAACGTTCGTATAATGCCCGTGACGAAGAGTAATGAGCTTCGGCATTCCAGTTGATCCAGACGAGTGCAGAATTATCCAAGGCTCATACCTTGCTTGCTCAAAATTCTTTGTATAAGGGTACTCAGGAACTCTGTCACTATCGTCCAGGAGATCGGACACGCTGGGCAATACGATTTGTTGCATATTAGTTCGTCCTTGAAGGATTTTGGCGGTAGCGGGCGGGACGGGCCCATCGGGGAGGGCAAACACTTCACATCCCACTTGTTCCAGTAATGTGCATTGGATGTCGTGACTGTTTCGAGGAGACGGGAAGTAGCTCTATGGATCTGTTAACAAGTCACTGCAACCACATCAGAGGTCGAGAGAGGAAATGTCTACTAACAACGTATCCAACTTTATTAGTTGCAACAAGTACCATATAGTAACGGAGATCTGGCGGCCCGATGTAAGCTATTGGCGCAAAGCTTTCGCTCTTCCCTAATCTCTGTTCAAATATTCGTGCAATCTTATTCACAGCGTTGGTAAATTGGTCGAATGTCACGTCCTTGAAAGACTTGGCATCATTCGATACGGCAAAAGAAGCAACGATTGTGTGACCATGGGTTCGTGAAAGCTTGTCAAGAAGAGTTGGTATCGGCGCACGTGCGTGAGCTGTCACCAGTCCTGGTGAAACACTTCTTCCTGTATCCATGACAAGAAAATCTTGAGTGGCAATTCACGGAAAAGACAAATAATCGATCGAACTTCGGACGTCGAAAGTAACCCTGTGGTATCAGAAGGACTGACTCAGTGAACGACTTGCGAAAAAGAAACTCCTTCGCAACATATATGACTACCACCAAATGCACAAAAAATCAACCAAAGGCCAATCTGGTATTAGTGTTTCGGGCTGACCGTCCTTAACTCGATTCTGCCTCTCGGGCTGAGACACCAATGTCAGGGAAGAGGGTACGATGCCGTGCTTTCCAAGCCATTCCCTAGATTGGCTTGTTTGCGTAACCCTTTTGAACCATAGCCGTATCAAATAGGATTTCGATCTGAAACGTACGACTTGGGGAATCTTCGACTCTAAACAATGGCATAGTAAAGATTGTAATCGTCTGGCTAAGCTAGGGCAGAGAAGATCGATGATAACCAGCGTAAGAGTTAGAAAGCGGTACAAAATAATCGGCTGTTTTAGGGAACCTGCTGCAGCCATCTCGGCCGAGGGTTTGCTCTCAGACTGCATCAGGTCTAATCTCCAAAATAAAGTTTCCTTCTTTCCACCTTCACTGATGAGGTAAAATTGTGAGCGGTGATATTAACTCAAGATTGTTCAAGCTGCTGCTAAGCATGCGAATGACATCCGCGCCTGCAAATGGCGTATTTTTGTGCATGGAAGTTACTCGCTGTTACCTCGGGCTTGTCTCGCTGCAGGTATCTGGGTATCAGCGGTGATGAGCTGCAGTTCGCATCGTACATGCAAAGGATGAAAGTCATGTGGTCAAATGGTGTGGCATTTTGCTGATGCTGGGTTCCTTCCGCTCATCCGCGATTGAAGGTTAGTCTCAATGCAAATTGAGTTCGGTCGATTCCAAGTAGAATTTTCAAGTTGTAGCAAAGCCATTTCACCACCACTGCTCGGGTCGTCTGCGGGTGTGCAACGAAGGGGCAGCACTGGACTCGGATTCACATCTTTGTTGACAGCTTTCCGTTACTATTCTGTAAGCAAAGTTCCAGTCTTAGATCCGGACGGTCCAGAATCCGCTTCCTAAAGCCCACTGCCCCCCGGTTCTCCGGGAATTTCTTTACTTACTTTATGTTTCGCAGACATCTTCGGAATGGATCGTAAGTCAAGTTCTCATTTCCCTGATAATCTTCGAGAAGGGACTTCGTCCCAGATTGAAAGATTATCAGACTTCATTGCCCAGTATATCATCCTCGCTGCTTGACTGTCGGTTCGACTCGTGCCTTCCTTGCTTCTGTTCCTCACTGTGCATAGCGAGAGACCAGCAGCATCTTACAGATCTATTTCCTAGTTGAGTATCTGATTCATGCTTTATTTGATCTTGTTGCCGTTGCAGCCAGTGTGAGAAGCTTTGCATGCGGGCTTTCGAATGGCACGAACGACTTCGTGCACGGTTCTTACGTAATCGAACCGACAATTGGTGCGTAACGGCATGTCGTGAACGGCCCCGTGGTCTGGAAAAATTGGCCATCATCTTACATTTATTGGAGTCTGTTCTATTGCATGGACAGATCGTGCCCAAGCACAAGTCATTAAGGATATTCTAGGCGAGGTCGGTCAATGACCCAATACTCTTGGACAAATATCTTGCTCGGAAGTGCTTCATCGAGATTTCAACCATCAAATACAAATTTCTGGACTTGATAGCATTCATAGTCCATCTGATTTCGAACCACCAGTATCAATCAAACGATGATTTGTGCGAACCAGACTCCGACATCATGAACAAACCGCCCGTGAATGCGGTATGATACCCGGGCACAGGTTCGGCCAACCGGCGGCTCTCTTCCTATCTTTCTTCGCCTTCGCCTCTATATAGCTGGCAAGACCAATGAAGGTTTCCATCCTTCTTCCACCACCAACTGCTGTCACATCTTCCCAGCGTCATGAAGCGCTTGAATTTCGGACCTGGTCTTCGACGAGAAGTGTTCGCCTTCGGCGACTCATATCTACCGCTTAACCACGGGTCATATGGCGCCTTTCCCAAAGCAGTGCGAGTCGCACTGCGTGACCTGCAGGACGAGGTTGAAGCTCGTCCAGACCCAGTCATACGGTTCAAGCTGAAGAAGCTTGTCAGACAGTCCCGAGAGGCTCTTGCGCCGCTCTTGGGCGCAGCGCCTGAGGAGGTTGTCTTGGTGCCGAACGCAACCACTGCGATCAATACTGTACTCCAAAATCTGCAATTTGTCCAAGAAGACGTCATATGCTACTTCAGCACGGCTTATGGAGCGACCGAAAAGAGCATCCTGTACACCTGCGAGACTACGCCAGCGTCTTGCCAGCGTATCGATGTCGTCTTTCCTTTGGAGGACGCGGCGCTCGTCAATCGATTCAAAGAGGTTGTAGGATATGTCAAGTCGCGGGGCCAAAGAGTCAGGCTCGCAGTATTTGACGCAGTCGTCACATTTCCTGGCGTTCGGCTCCCTTGGGAACTGCTCACCGAAGCGTGCAGAGAGTTGGGTGTATTGAGCCTGGTCGATGGGGCCCACGGCATTGGCCATATTGATCTGACGCATCTCGGCCGGTGTAGCCCTGACTTTTTCACGAGTAACCTATACAAGTGAGTTCTTATCACAAACCAGGCAAAGTGTCTACTACAGTATAACTGCGCAACTAATTCCATCAAATAGGTGGTTATATACTCCACGGCCATCTGCACTCCTATACGTCCCATCTCGGAACCATCACTTCATTCGTAGCACTCTTCCGACCTCACACGGCTTTAAGCCTTTAGATTATTCAGCTGAGAGCCTCCCATCACAAGATACATTTGGCCAGCTGTTCGAATGGGTTGCGACTATTGACCAAACGCCATACTGCGTTGTGCCCGACTCGATACGGTTTCGGCGCTCGGCCTGCGGAGGCGAAGCAGCGATACGTGAGTATTGCTTCACTCTCGCACGGGAAGGTGGCGCTTTAATGGCGGACAAGTTCGGCACGGAAGTTATGGACAATGGAACGAAAACGATGTCTGCATGCTGCTTTGCTATGGTTCGGCTACCGCTCGAATTTTCGCCCACGAAATCCTCCGGTGCTTCTGATGACAACCCGGATGATTCCATTTCCGTGCTCCACCCGGACAAGGGCCCAGTAATAGCGGGATGGATTACGAAAAAGCTCATGGAAGACTCTGACGCCTTGATACCGGCGAACTTTTACAACGGCGCGGCATGGACACGGGTGAGTGCCCAGATCTACTTGGGCATTGATGATTTCATAAAGGCTGCCGATATGTTGCTGGAGCTTTGCGAACGCGTGAAAGCAGGAGAGGCCAATGAAGAGAACGCAAGGTAATCCAGCAGCAGGATCCATCAGAGGGGTGACAAAAAAAAAGTCAGCATCCCTTAACTATAGAATTGGGTTTGGAAACCCCTCATTCAAAAGTCTAAATTAGATTTTTTATTTAATTTTTTAATAAAAAAAGGGCTAATGGTATCGCTAAAATTCTAATGCAGGACTCCGTAATCTAAACTGAGATTTATGATTTACGTAGAGTTTTAGCGCGATATTTTCTCTAACACTCCAATAGGTTTTCATGCTACACCCTTGCTTTTTTCCTGTTCCTTGAATTGCCAGTGCCTCTTTATTTGCCTTGTGCTCGAGCATCGAAATTGAAGGGGTTGATCTTGAAGCGACTCTGGTCTTTTGCTTCACACAAAGCCTTGGCTGCGTGCCAGAACCAGCGCAATAAGCTGTATTAAATTTCTTTATAACCGCTACCATTACCGGGCAGCAATTATCTTGTCCCCAGAAAAAGACAACCCCACTTTTGGGTTGCAGAAGCCAAGTACCGTATCCAGCAACCTAGCCACGTTTTCAGGTTTCACCACCAGATGATGTTCGTCCTCAAAGATAAGCAAACCCGATTCAATTCCCTTGAACTGCAGCAGATTAAAAGCCGACAAAGCGGCTTCGATTGGGCATCGAAAGTCTTTCTCAGTATGCACGATAAGGTGAGGTGTCTTCCATTCCCCAGCGAATCGGGCTGGATCGGCTCGGTCGAATAGGGACCTGATCTCGTCGCTCTCCCAAGGGAAGCCTTTGAAGTCTTCCCGAACGAAGAAAACATTGTCCCTCGCGAGAAAACTATGCGTAGAAAAGATTCCATTGATGGTGAAAAGGGCCTTGAATTGTCGACCCAAAGGCTGTCCCTGAATCCAGTTCGTCATGTATCCACCATAGGACAACCCGCCGAGAATAGCTCGCGACGTGTCGGCACCTTCAACGTTCTCCTTGATGTATTCGAAAACGGCAAAGATGTCTTTATAAGGACGTCCTGCCCAGTCGCCAGAGACGTCGTCAACAAATTGCTGACCGTAACCCTTGGAACCCGTAAACTGAGGGCAGACGACATAGTAGCCTTGCGAGGCAAAGATCTGAGGATTTGTATTGAAATTGTTCCACGCATTCCAGAGAGTCATCTGTGGACCGCCGTGGATCAGGAAGCAAACAGGATACGATTTCGACGGAGAGAAGTCGGTAGGCTTCATCACAAGGCTATGCACCTTGTAATCACCAGCTCCCTGCACAACGAGATCTTCAATCTGATTCTCCGAGAAGCCGAATCTTTTACCATTATCCGATAGAGAGGATAGGGTTTCGATCTGAGGGCTGGACGAAAACACATCGACCAGACGTAAGGTCCCACTGTCAATCAAGCTCGAGCTTGATGCCAGTACATGCTTGGGACCACATGGATATACCGCCCCAATCATGTCCTGGCCAAAGATCCTCCGAGGTTGGTTATCAGCTGCAGAGTTTGTCTCCGCCGTAAACAACGTTACCATATTGGACTCGGTGGCAAGCAGGAGAAGTGTATTGTCATCTTGAAACGCAATTGCTTCGGCTGAAAGATCCCACTTAGACGATCCACGTTCATTGTGCAAGAGTTGCGAGCAAGTCGAGCTGGACATAAAATTATTCCAGAGAATCACACAAGTTTGCTGAGCGTCAGCACCGTTCTTCTTCATCTTCAAGAGAGCGAGTTTGCGCCCATCAGGTGAGATCGTGGGCGACGACGTGGCCCCTTCCAAACCTTCGACAGCAAGACAGGAGGTCTCGCCAGGGGGCTGCTTGAAGTCACGGACGTTGACATGATAAGCATCGGTGGTGGTGTGGAATGCGGGACTGATTTCGGGATTCATAGCGACGTAGACGATACCCCAAGACGAGACAGCAAAGTCGCCGGTCCCACCAAAGACTTGCAAGGGGCGCTCAACTTTTTGAGGGTTGGATGCGTATGCATTGTATACTGTTGTCAAATAATACCTTCCACTAAGGTTCAGTTCAAGACAAGCATAGAATATAGCGCGACGCGCCGAGGTCGTCCACGTATCCCAGTACCGCGCGACATGGGAGGTGTAATATTTAGCACTGCTGGGTTTGGCTGCAATGTCGGCAGGGTTGTGCACAGTTCCATCGGGATTTGCTTGACCGGTGAAGACAATGCCCACAAGATCTGGACCAAAGGATTGGACTTTCAAGTCTGAGGCTGGACCCGGGATGATTCCAGCTACATAAGGGTCTTTCTCCTGCTTCCGGTTTTTAATGAAGATGGTGGTGTTACCAGACTTCTGCACGGCCAGCCACGCGATATTATCATTTTCATCAACCCAGTCAGCAGCACTGATCTTCTCATCTTCCCAGATGGTTGCTGTCAATTTGCTGACCAGATCGATGACCTCCAATTTGACGGACAACGAATGATTCCCAAGGTCGTAGGATGATGTCGTGAACAGAGCATGGTTCGCAGCTTTGTTTGGTATCGCGCTTGACCGCAATGGTGCTTCTATGTAAGTTCTGCACCGAAGATGAGACAGCGCGTCCAAGTCGCACGCACGGCTTTTACCTTGGTGTGAAGTTGGACATGTCGCCAGAGAATGAGCAGATCGGCTTCGAATGATGGACCGAAGGAGTGATGGTGAACTGTCCGCTGGAAATGACCTAAGAGATATTTAATGCGCTGACCACGGACGACCACTTCGAGAGATGTTCCTCTGCTAAGTCATAGCTGCTCGTGCTAGTACCAAATAGATTTAGCATCAAATCCTTAGGGAGTGTCAGAACAAACATCGTGCCAAAACTCCACATAGACTATAAGTCTGAATTCATTTCAAGGAGTCCCCTCGCGAAATCCTAGCTATTTCATTAGCCAATACTCTTCAATCAAAGAATCAGTTGCTAAGTAAAGTTAGACTCTTGAATGAGGGTATTTTTGACGTAGGCGACATCTTTTGAAATGAACGTCGGTAATTGCACTGCTAAATCCAGCCGACTAACGCAACCATCTCGGGCCTGGTGGCCGAGTGGGCAGAAGGCGGAAGCACTTGAAGGTCGGTGCGCTGGTGGTTGGTCCCCCATCAGTTCACATCGGTCGAGATAAACGAATTTTTTTTCAGCCACTTTCACGCACCCAGTTACCGAAAACAGTATGGTCACCTACAGGTGAGGAAGAAGAGTCTGGGTCTCCTCTTCTTCCAACCCTCCACTGAAACCAGCTGAACAGCTGGGGCTTTGTGCACCCTAGCTTAGTATAGTGTTCCTCCCTTCCTCCACATCTTCAGCCAGTCACAGTATACTACAGTCCGTGAGCTGTAGTGCTAGAAGATGCCTACCATGACAACTAGCCTGGGCTAGCCAACCAACCAACCAATTGAAACCAATCGATCACAAGTCGACAAGCGACACCCTCCGTTAGGGTGAGGAGAGAAAGCGGCGCGGTTGACACACTACTTAAGGGCAACAGGTGACTTCGGTCACATGATGAACCGAATCTACACGGAAAGGTTTTATTCCCCAGAGGGTTTCCTGTACGTACGGCAACAGGTCTGCATAGCCTCGCTTGGCTGAACGGACGATAAATAGATTCAATAAATAAATAACGCAACCATCTCGAGCCGTGACGCTGAATTGAGTATGTGGCTCATCAGAGCTGGGCACAGCCCTCAGCAAATCGTTCGATTCATGCTGTCTACGC
Source organism: Bathelium albidoporum (assembly GCA_021031095.1). Taxonomy (NCBI): domain Eukaryota; kingdom Fungi; phylum Ascomycota; class Dothideomycetes; order Trypetheliales; family Trypetheliaceae; genus Bathelium; species Bathelium albidoporum. Next base: position 11,917 of record JAGFVP010000015.1, read on the forward strand.
CTCCTTGTGGCAGCTGTGCTCTGCTGCGCCGCCTTATCGCTGGCTCTGTTCACAAGCGAATGGCGCAAACATGAGGTGCACTGTTGCGATTGGCGATGCAGCTTGCACCAATGTGACCAATAACCATGCGCGTCCATCACACAAACCGAATTCGCCAACGCCATTTTATACGCCTGGAATTCGTTCTGGCGCTTTGGAATAACGAGTTTGCGCCTCCAGCTGAAGTGAAGCAAGCCTTGTTCGAGCTCACTGTCAAGCCTCACAATGCCTCTCTATGTATAAGTGCACAGCCGTGCTCGGTCTGACGATGTTCTGTCTTTCTGCCCCACTTCTCTTGAATGTGCTGTACTAACTTTACAGTACTGCACATCACATAGCCCTTATTCTGACGGAATCAAAAGCCAGAACCCATTCTATGTCACGAGCGCCTGCTGCGCAAGCAAAAGCAAGATGATAGATCTTACCATTCTGGGAACAGTTGCAAGTGCAGTTGCACTTGCGGAAACAATCAGAAAAATAATAAAATGGTTTAGAAAGAAATACCAGGAATATGCAGATGCTCTGCAAGAGCTGGACGCAACGATGGAACGTGTCAGACGTATGCTTGTTGTGATAAGGGAGCACCTCGAGAAAAGTCATCCTATCAGCAGGCTAACTTATCGAGTGCCCAAACCTGGAACTTTGAAGTTTCTGGTTGACTCGATCGAGCGGTCGGAAAGGCAGATTCAAGAAAAATTGGAGGCTATCAAAAATAGTCACTTAAGGATGCTTCGACCCGCGTTTGGAATGGGAATAATCAAGACGCTTAAGGAAGCGCTTGATAAACAGGAGATGGAGGCCAAGCAAGCAGTCAACATCATGCGGTAGGTCTTTACAAGCACCAAATTTCCAGCTACTGCTAAGACGGGCGTGCAGTGGGGAGCTGCTCAAGAAAAAGGATCACAACATAAGCTTGGACCATCTGGGCTGCGGTGCCCTCGCTGCATTGTGCACGGTAGCGGCTACAAACCCTTCCACATGGCCTTACGCCTTGGTCGGGTCTGCGGCTTTGATAGGGGGTCGTCTGCTCTATGGAAAGTCGAACTATGACTCTCCCGAGCGCAGTGCACCTATTGAAGGCAACGATACAGAAAGAGAAAGTACACGCGACTTCATTCTCGAAAACAGACATTTGAGTAAGAAACCGTTGAGGGACTTTAGCGATGAAAATGACTTTAAGCGGATACGCCCAATACGGTCGAATATGGAAGATCCGTTTCTAAACACCATGAACCACCCGTTCCGAGCTAGAGAGAGCGATGGTCGGTGGTAGTGTATCTCGTCTCAGAACCACCAGAAGTTCCAGTTCCGAAGACGCGCTGCACAAACAAATTTGCTATCAGGCAACATATCATTTGTCTGAACACATGGCAATAAGTGACTGCGGTCGTTGTTATCATACCAAGATAATGGTTGAAGCTATTCGGAGCAGCAATGACACAATTTTTTAGTACCTTAGCTCGGCGCTGCTGTTCTGGCACCTGTTTCAGCAGCTGTCCGAGCACCTGTTCGAGCTGTCCTGGCAGCCCCCCGATTACTCGTTTAAACAGTTGATTGGACACATCTTCGAAGTGATAGGACTATTGATATCAGGAAACCTGACAGAAAGATACAAGTGCTGGATTGTAAACGTACGAGATTGATCTCTTGTTGGTTCAGGAACGATGTAGCGAGCTGTCTATATTAGGGAATGGAGGCCCTCCGTTCCCTCCGATTTGGTGGGGAGTGAAAGGAGCGTGTTACTTGTTGGAGGCAATAGCCTACGCAACAGTTTACGCATTTGATGTGATATACAGGCTGCTCAGCATCCTAGATATTACAATCCACGCTTCCTCTTTCAAGTTCGTGATACCACATCAGTCTAAGTACAAATGGTGGAATTCTTTTCCCGAGTTTTCCAACGACCCTTTAGCATAACCGTCACACTTCAAGGACTCGACGTGCACAGCTTTTAGATAATAAAAAGTGCTGTTACGTCACACAGATCCAGCGTATGAAGATGTTAAGAATGAAGTCAGAGAGCCAACACTAATGTAGGCGGTATCGTCGTCACCTGGTCTTTAATCGGTGGATAAGTAGTGCTGTAGTAGCATATTCCTTGATCATCACCCTGCCCTGTGGGATCGGCACCTTCCACAAGCGCTTAAGGAGCTATAAGCGTATTCTCTACAACGACATAATCGCAATACTGCCTTAGGCACAAATCCTTGGTGATCCAGCAAAGACGTTGAGTTTTCTACGAGGGCAGCTCGTGAATCCGATATCTTTAGTCAGCGATCTCTCATACGGCAGAATTCTCAGAAGATAAGTCGTCATTTAACGTGCTTGTTCCGGTAGCGTATCCGAGTGGGCGGGTTTGCCTCTGTGGGTGCGAAAACATCGTCACATTACGCATGTAAAGGCCCCCATTACCAAGTAATATAGGATATTGGAAACACTGTAAACAGATCCCGCCTGATATCTCCGATTTATCTAGGAAAGTCCGTGATGGCAAACCCAAGAGTACTCAAGGATCAGTGTCCTCGTCCCCGGAGGCATCCGATACATCCTCACCCTTAGAAGCATCTGATACGTTCGTCGGCTCGCGCTCCGCTTTTTCAACCAAATTCTCGAGCTCAGGTTGATGTCTTAGCGGTATAAGCTGCTGCAGAAGGTCCTCGACGGATTGCATATCGCATACGTCACATTTGCCGCTGCATTTGTCTAGTTGCTCAAACGCAAATTCAGCACGTGGACTCATGCATACAGTATCTGGAACAATCACACCACTCTTTAGATATAGATTTGTGATGTCCCAGATAGTCTCCGCATCGGATTCGGCAGAAGTTGGTGGTTGGACGTGAGACTTCCAAAGGGTTGCTTGTCGAGCGAAGAAACCTAATCCTCGACGAGTACATTGGAGCTTCTCGAACAAAAACCGCACCATTTCGATAGGGGGCAGTAAGCGCATCTCGAATTCAGTCATCGACAGGCCCTTGTTCTTCCCACCAAAAACTGAGGCGAGGAACAGGTATCGCGTGGAGCCGTCGAACAGGTATTGCGTAGAGCCGTTCACCAACGGTAAATAAGTTTTGACAGCTCTATACAGCCCATATCTGATAAACAGTCCGAGAACAATGTGCCAAATTCTGAACTTAAAGCCAGGGTAAGCGCCCAACCAGGCGGAGTCAGACTCAGAGTCGGAATCGGATTCAACTGTAGAGTAGTGAACTATGCAATAGCCTTTACATAATTTCGCGTGCTCAAAGACAGAGCTCTCCCATTCTTGAACGAGCTCAAGGGGCATATCGAATTTTTCTGCGCTGGATATATAACACGTGAGCACGATGGACTTGTAACACTCATCGTGCATCCGAAGCTTACTTAGCGCGATCTTTAACCGACCTCCAAAGTCAGGTTCCAGAAAATGGCCAGGGACATTATCGTTGAGGAAAATCTGCATTTCTGCCGTCCGGAGAAAGTCATACATGCTTTGATGACTGAAGTCGACTATACTATCCTGGACACGAGTTCCTTGTTTGATTCGTAGAACGTCTTTGCAGGCCTGCTTTAATATGTGCACCGTCTTGCTGCACATCCGAGGTAGATTTTCCTCGATATTTTGAACTCGTATTTGCTTGTAGAAATCCCTTCTGCCAATGTCGCAATCCTTACTTAACAGGACGAGCCAGTAAGATAGCAACACTTCCGTGGGGTCCATCTCATCGAAGTCTTCCATCATCGAAAGCTTCAATGCACACGCAGTTTCTGATGGCCGCCCTTTCAGCCACGTCTGGTTGATTCGATCCCATACAAGATTGCGGATGTACTGCTCCAGGTCGCTGGGAAATTCGCGAAGGCATTGCTGGAGGTTTTCCAAACCTATGCCAGCCAACAGGCGATCATGCATAGAAGAGAGCACCAGGTGCGTCCATAAGAAGACACCTTCTGCTCTGTCTACAATTTCGTCAACTAGACTGTCAAGTTCAAAAGTCCGATCCAGTCGATTAGTTTGGTCTGTTTCGCTCTCCGATGCAAGCAGTCTGCTGCACACGAACTTCCTCATATCATTACTGGTCACCGCCTCAAGTCGAATGGATTGGTCGCTATCTCCAAATGCATTCTCGAAAATCGCCCAACTGCGACTTGATACGCACAATTTGACGTTGACGTACTTCGTCAGTTGCTTCAAACGGCCGACGAGATTGATATGATCTTCCTGAGGATAATACTCATCGAGGCCGTCAATAAAGAAGCAGTACCGAACGTCAGATTTCCTCACGGATGCGCAAAGGCATTCAAAGAGCTCACTCGTGGACCAGCAGTCTCCAACATTCGAATCAGGGGTCTTGCAACGACTCGGGCATGCGATGGGAACTAAGGATCGATCTTTGGTAAAGATAGAGTGCAAGAGCGTCTGCAACATGCCCTGGTACGATCGCTGCAAGGACGTCCCTGATATCCAGAAGAAGTGATCTGCAACGATGAGCTTCTTCCCATTTGCCCATGTTTTCAAACGTTCGTAGGTTCTGTGATCTTCAACGATATGCTTCATCAACGTCGATTTTCCTGATCCTGCTTTACCGCGAACCCAGAAAATTCCAGAACCCTCTTGAAGCCAATCAGCGATAGGACTTTCCTCGAACGGCCACTCGAATGTCTCGGAAGCAGCATCAAGAATAATATGGCGTCTGTGAGACATGCTTGGAAATTCAAGGCTGCTGATAATCTTGGTAACGACACTGTCATTAACCTGTTGATCTCGCATCTGGGATGCAATTTTCGCGATGGTTTGCTCCAGACTGGAGGCAACTTGTTTATGCCCCTCCCCGATGCAATTTTTCAGACTGGAGAATTCGTGGCGTTGATCGCTTTGGATGAGCGTGACTAGAGCCAAGCTCAGCTGGTCCCGCAGCTCGTTCACCCTGCTTCGACATGTCGCTAGCTCAGCCTGCTTCCTCCTCGACTTCATAAGAGCTGCTATCTTTTGTCTAGTATTGCTGGCTTTAAGGGACGCCAGTATTTCCAACAGTCTTCTGCACTCTTCATGACATTTTATTGCCCTCTCTTGCACGTTCTTTTCGAGATCATGTTCTTTGCCGCCAGACTGAATTGATCGAAGTTGGATCACAAGGCGCTCATTCTCATACGCCAGCTCTGTCAAGCGTTGGTTCTCGGGGAGGGTATCACCAGCAGATTTTGCGAACCGAACAGTCTCGACAGTAAGCTTGCCGGCAAACTCGACGCATGCGATAATGCTCGAAAGCACAGCAATGGCTGCGATTGCTTCTGCCATCTTCGCCAGCCTCAGCGCGTCTCGTGGTCACTGCTGTGTCCGCTGTCCGTGAAATAAGGGTCACGTAACAGTCAAGAGACCCTCACTTCCTGTTCAGCTGAAGGCTCATTCGTCTGTTGTGGAACCTACACATTTTTGTGAGATGAGGAGAGCTGAAGGGGTGAAGCATAGCCACTGTCCAGCAGTGCTGCTTAATGGGCGTCGCGGACGAACGCTTAGCCTGTGCCATGCACGCCATTCAGACGCAGCCTCGTCCACTCGAACAACAGTACAACGGTACATGGTGAGTTCTCACGGAGCCTCTTTCACCAAGTGCGATACGCGGGTTGCGAAGATAACAGCAATGGCACATATTACCAAAAAGTTGAATTTAGGCTTCTAAATGACAATCTCTTTAATCTGATCAGCTAAGGAATGCCGATATCGCTTTTATCACCCTCCGGTGGAAAGAACGCTGTTGCTACCTGTGAAAAGCAGACCCATGTGGGTCAGTGTTTCTCTAAAAGTAGGACGATAACACTAGAAAATGCATGACGGATTTGGTGGTCAGCTCAGTCGATCACGAAAATGGGACGGACATGCGCGATTTTATAAGTTGGCGACAGGAATACTCGTAGAGAATCGGCTCTCCGTCTTTTCTTTCAGCGTAAAGCTTTAGTGATATCTTCACAGGCTCGACCGTGTCTGACACTGCGCTATGGACTCGCCCGACCCTATCCAGAATCTTTCCTCCTTCGGGCAGTTATCTCATCACGCGCTAGTCATCCGTCCCGACGTTGAATGCGTAGCCGTGGTTGGCGTCCGGCTGCGATGGTGAATGCGCAACTGGGGATTTGCTGAGGGGCACTTGTCTAGGCGTCTTTGGATTGCACATCTATCTCGAACTCCGATGGGTTTCATGCATCCTATTGTTGCGTTCATTTATTTCGGATACCCGTGCAAAGAAGGCCACCAAATCAGGCATCAAGCCCGCGAAGCTTTGACATCTCAAAGCGCTGCCATTCGTCGTCTCGAAACCTTCTCGAAACCTCCTGACCTAACGACAAGGAAGACGAAATCTCCTTTTAGATCATCTCTCAGCAGAAGACACACAGAATGACTGATGCCAGCCAATCTCTCCTGCTCATTTCGCTCCTAAGCCCAATCCACTCCGGCTGTGCGGCTTTTCGAAGCGACTTGGTCCGTGTGGCGCCCCGCAAACAGCCCCTCCCCCACACCCCACAGCTTGGGTGGAAGGTGATACATGTGACCAGCCAGGCGGCCGAACGACGCGTGAGTGGGCGGCGGGCCAATAGCTGCCGACGACGCGCACGCGGCTGAAAGGATGTGCTTTCAATAACGATCGCGTCCAAACGTCTGAACGGAGCTGCCTGTTTCAGGAGGTCATGCCCTCCCCGTTGGGCTGGCCCGGGCACTGGTGCGTCCTGTCCAACCGCTCCACCCCAAAACGTGGCAAAAGGAGAGAGTAGGTGGGTGCTGGGTGGCAGGGTGGGTGCCTAGGCTACCGCGCCGAGGCAGCCATGGCCCTCGTTTCGACATTCTTTCCTCCTGGCTTCTGGCTGTGCAGACTCGATATCGTTTTGCCCGATTTCGAGGCGCGGTGGATGCCAGCAGCCGGTTTCTGTCTGTGACTTTGCGGCTTCTCGCAAGACGCGCAGCCATGGCAGGAACGCTGCCCTTTCGGCCGATTCTGAGGCAGCGCCCAGGGGGCGCTCCCTCAGCAGTCGAGCTCTCATTGAGTCTGCTTCGTGGTTGTGGTGGTACGTTCGGCACCCTCAAACCTCTCCCTCCTTGCTAATAAGCTTGCATACAGTGCTACCTGCTCGTTCCCTACATCGCCCATATCATGAGTGGGAAAAGCACAAGAGATACGCCATACCAAGAAGGACAAATTCAACCGCTGCTGCGAGCGATGTACCACTCACAGACCCTTTCGCTACTGCCATTCCTTACGAAGATCTCATTGTTGGCGTTCCGCGCGAGTCCTTTCCCAATGAACACAGAGTTGCCATCACTCCCCAAAATGCCGCACTTTTGCTCAAGAAGGGATTCAGACGCGTCTTGGTAGAGCGAGGTGCAGGCGTAGAAGCCCAATTCACCGATCATGCTTTTGAACAGGCAGGCGCGACACTTGTAGAAGGAAAACACGTCTGGTCTGATAGTGATGTGCTGCTGAAAGTTCGCGCTCCCAGCTTCGACGGCACAAATAATGAGGTCAATCTTCTGCGCGAGAAGGCAACCATCATTTCGTTCATGTACCCTGCACAGAATAGAACTTTGGTAGAGAAGCTCGCCTCTCGCGGCGCTACGTCATTTGCAATGGACATGATTCCTCGCATATCTCGTGCCCAAGTCTTTGATGCTCTTAGGTAAATTACAGGCAATACAATCGTCTTGAGATATAGAGGTCTGACCTTGATTCCTTAACAGTTCCATGGCGAACATAGCCGGCTACAAAGCCATTCTGGAAGCATCAAACAACTTTGGCAGTTTTCTGACCGGACAAGTGACTGCAGCCGGGTAAGCGAGTATTCGAGGCCCGTCGAAACTAGCAGATGGCTGATGACCCGCTTTTCACTTCATTTAGAAAGGTTCGTTGGCATACCGCTTGAATATAACCATACCACAGTCTCACCTATGAACAGATACCCCCCTGCAAGGTGCTCATCATAGGCGCGGGCGTAGCAGGATTGAGTGCCATCGCCACGGTGAGTATCTCCAAACATGGACTTTCCAGCATCAACTCATGGGCCATGTCTCTAGGCCCGCCGCATGGGCGCCATAGTGAGGGCCTTCGATACCCGCGCGGCAGCCCGCGAGCAAGTCCAATCGCTAGGCGCAGAATTCATCGAAGTAGACATGAAAGAAGAAGGGTCGGGAACTGGCGGCTACGCAAAAGAAATGTCCAAGGAGTTCATTGAAGCTGAAATGCGGCTGTTCATGAAGCAATGTCAGGAAGTGGATATCGTAGTTACGACCGCGCTGATTCCTGGACGGCCAGCACCAAGGCTGATAACAGAAGAAGTATGTGAAATTTCCTGACCATAGTTACCATCTAATATGCTTCAGATGCTTGCCGCCATGAAGCCGGGCTCCGTAGTCGTGGACTTGGCGGCCGAGGCAGGTGGCAATTGCGCAAAGACCGTTCCTGGCCAGCTTGCAAAGTACAAAGACGTGACAATTATCGGATACACTGACCTGCCATCACGACTACCGACACAGTCGTCCACTCTTTACTCCAACAACATTACCAAATTCCTGCTCTCCATATCTTCAAAGGACAAGCACTTCGGCGTAGACCTGAAAGATGAGGTGGTTCGAGGAGCAATAGTGACACAAGCAGGAGAGATTCTACCCCCTGCCCCGAGACCTGCTCCTCCTCCGCCTCAGGTTGCTGCCACCCATGTACCCTCCGATGTTAAAGAGCCTCAGGTGGTTGCATTGACTCCATTCCAAAAGCAAACACGCGAAGTCACTGTTGTCTCGGCTGCTATGGGAACTGCATTGGCTTTGGGTAAAGCTACTGGTCCCATATTTATGAGCAATGTGTTTACTTTTGCACTTGCGGGCCTTGTCGGTTATCGCGCTGTGTGGGGTGTTGCACCGGCCCTCCACTCGCCCTTGATGAGCGTAACCAACGCCATCTCCGGAATGGTTGGAATCGGAGGCTTCTTCATCATGGGTGGAGGTCTCCTCCCAGAGACACTTCCGCAGACATTGGGAGCTCTCTCGGTCTTAATGGCGTTCGTCAACATCGGAGGCGGTTTCGTAGTCACGAAACGAATGCTCGACATGTTCAAACGTAGGTCTTAACTCGCATCCGCAAGCTTGGCAGTGAGACTAATCCAGCTCAGGTCCTTCCGATCCGCCTGAATATCCTTATCTCTACGCCATTCCAGGCCTACTCTTCGGTGGAGGATACTTGGCTGCTGCAGCGACTGGCATGGCTGGCCTCGTACAAGCCGGATATATCGTCAGCAGCGTACTTTGCATCAGTGAGACCAGTTAATCCCGTTGTTGGCCATGATAACTAAACCCTCTTTTAGGCTCCATCTCCGGTCTATCTTCTCAATTGACAGCTCGCCAAGGTAACATTCTTGGTATTCTTGGGGTAGGGTCCGGTATCCTTGCTTCTTTGGCTGCAGTTGGGTTTCCACCTGACGTTCTCATGCAATTTGCGGGAGTTGCCGGGCTAGGGTCCCTCTTAGGTGAGGCCTCAAGAACTCCCAACATCCTGACATTACTGAAAACATGCTAGGAATCTTGATCGGCCGTCGAATCACACCGACAGATTTGCCACAAACAGTTGCTGCGTTGCACTCTGTGGTTGGTCTTGCCGCTGTGCTGACTAGCATTGGCAGCGTTATGGCAGGTATCAGTGATATTTCAACACTGCACCTCGTAACTGGTTATCTTGGTGTCTTGATAGGTATGCCATTTCCCTGATGATCCAAGAGAGACCTCTTATTAACTTCCAAAATAGGTGGTGTCACGTTCACTGGCTCCGTAGTAGCCTTCATGAAGCTGTCTGGTCGAATGTCGTCAAGACCTACCATCTTGCCGGGCCGCCACGTAGTGAACGCATCGATGTTAGGAGCCAACGTAGCTACGATGGGCGCCTTCGTGACAATGGCGCCTGGGGCACCAGCAATTGCCGCAACTTGCTTGGCAGCAAACACAGCCCTGAGCTTCGCCAAGGGATTCACGACAACAGCAGCGATCGGGGGTGCTGATATGCGTATGTCCTTATACTTCTGTAAGGTTGTATCGGTTTCCATGGGTGCTAACGATTCTTTTCCACGTAGCTGTGGTCATTACCGTACTCAACGCATACTCAGGATTTGCGCTTGTCGCCGAGGGCTTCATGCTGGATAATCCACTGCTCACGACTATCGGAGCTCTTATCGGAGTCAGCGGATCCATATTATCATACATCATGGTATGTCTTGCCAAGAAATCCTCGTCACATAGTCGCCTAGATACTTACCAGCTTTGTAGTGCGTTGCAATGAATAGATCTTTGACCAATGTCTTGTTTGGCGGAATTGCCGCTCCTCCACAGACAGATACCAAGATTGAGGGTCAAATCACCAAGACGAACATCGACGAGACTGTTGAAGCACTCTCAACTGCGGAGAGCGTCATCATTGTATGTTCCATCCATTCCATATTTGGGACGAGTGACTGATCAAATGTCTTTTGTAGGTCGTTGGCTATGGGATGGCGGTTGCCAAAGCTCAGGTAGCTCCCCCGCGTCCGTCTTTCTGGTGGTATCATAGCTAATCTCCCATGGAACAGTACGTCATCTCCGAGATAACGAAAACCCTAAGGTCCAGGGGCATCAAAGTTCGTTTCGCGATTCATCCCGTCGCCGGAAGAATGCCGGGGCAATGTAATGTTCTTCTAGCCGAAGCGTCTGTGCCGTACGATATCGTCTTAGAAATGGATGAGATCAACGACGATTTCACTGATACCGACGTGACCTTGGTCATTGGTGCGAACGATACGGTGAATCCGATCGCACTGGAACCGGACTCGGCGATTGCAGGCATGCCGGTTCTGCATGCATGGAAGAGTAAACAGGTTATCGTAATGAAGCGAAGCATGTCGAGCGGATACGGTATGTTGTTCCTAGCTCTGATCCCGTTGCCCGTGGAAAGCCGCGAGTTTCTGACTTCATGCAGCGGACGTACCGAACCCTCTGTTTTATATGCCAGGGACAAGAATGCTTTTCGGAGATGCAAAAGATACTTGTGAAGGTACACACAAGAAAGACACTCCCAAAAAATGGTTTGCACTAACGACCTTACCCAGGTATTAAGCGCGAGCTCGAAAAGACTACTATGTCTGCATTAGACATATGATCCAAGATTCTGTGGAGGAACCTGTCTCACCATCTTTTGCGCTGACTTGTGGAAGGATGAGGGCTGTAGAAGGATGAGGACTTCAGAGCATTCGCGGAGCGTGGGGTTTGCTACTTGAGCCTAGTGAAGAGCATTTTTTACGCTGGACTGCGCTCGGCTGCATCATTATGGGGTTGCTGAGCTGTATACTCTGATTTTGTCAATATCTAAGTTCCAATCTAATCCTCTTCACCGGTTTATAAATTTGAGCCTCAGGATGGAGTGGGGTATTCTTTGCAGATGGGAACATGAATACCATCAGGGAATGTCAGAAGAAACGTCGCACTAAACCCTACCTTAGGTAAATTATAAGTCTCACTCCGAATCGCAGAGTCCCCCAACAAGACTCTAGCTATCTTGTTGGCTGATTTTCTGAAGGTTTCCTTGAACTGATCAGCCACGCAATGCCGACAATTCTTTTATCGCCATCTTATGATACTTTAGTCTTGCTTAGAACACGCACTCGGCTTAACAAAGGGTAAGAGCATGAGAATGAAGTTCACAGGTATTTACAATATCGAATGCGCGTCTGTTCTGTTCTACACAGCCTATGAATTCCGCAATCCACCAGTATGGCGTCGGGGCGGCGTATGACTAAGGTGACGAGCACCGGATCTGCGCCGCCTCAGCCTCAGCTTCTCTCACCAACCAGGTAGGTACCTAGCTGTGTGCCAGCCCAGCCACGCATGGCGAAGCACGCAGGCTCCAACATTGAGGCGCAGCGTCCGCCGTGAAGACCTACATCAATCACTTTAAATCCTACCATTGCCGCCTGCCTTACCCAAAGCTGAGTGAATGCGAGACTCCCCCAAGATGAGCTATTCACAACAACACAACCAATACGGCTACCAGCCCTACCAAGGATACTCCTCTCCTCCCCCTCCTCGAGATCAGTATCCTCCAATGGCGGATCAAGGAAGTAATCAAGACTACTATCAGACGCCAGACTCCGGGAATTACGGGCCGCCACCGAGCTATGGACATCCCCAAGGTGGTGCGCCGCCCATGGATCCATCAGGCCAGTATCCAGGCTACTACGGGTCGAACGATTCCTATGGGCAGCAGAACCTCAACCAGCCGGGTGCGTACGATTACCAGCAGCACCAGCAGCAGCAGCAAAGCCAACCGCCATACGCTGGTTACCCTCCTACCAACCCAGGCTTCAACCCTGAGCAGCCCTCCGAAGACAGAGGCGTCATGGGCGCTCTCGCCGGCGGCGCGGCCGGCGCATACGGCGGGCACAAAATGCACCACGGCGTCCTCGGCGGGCTGGCCGGCGCGTACGCCGGCCACAAGCTCGAAGACGCGGTGAAGGAGCACAGGGGCAAGTCACACTCTCGGCGCTCTTCGAGCAGCAGCAGCAGCTCCTCCTCGTCCGACGACGACGAGCGCGCCGCCAATCCGAGCGGGTTCCTCGCGAGCTCGAAGAACGTCAAGCTCGAGGAGGGACATCACCTGGTTGCCGAATGCACGGACGTTCGTGGGCACCACCAGAGGGCGCACCTGGATCTCAATTCCTGCATCACGAATGATAATGGCAAGCTGAGATGGGTGGGAAGAGGTCAGCCGGGGAACTTCAGTGCGAGCGCGAAGAGTATCAAGTTGAAGAAGGGCCGTGTCTTGAAGGCTAAGGTTCAAACGATAGATGGGCACTCGAAGAAGGCCAAATTGGCCATTGATGAGAGAATAGAGAACATCAATGGCCAATTGAGGTATATCGAATAAAGGGAGGGCACTCTTCATTTCTTGATGTGGTTTTGGGAAGGCCAGGCACCAGTAGTCTTGTCGACTGGACGAAGGACATGTGTCGAATGTCTCTTAGAAGCATCTTACACGTCCGACATCTCCGCATTGTATGGAGGGGAAGATTGCAAGCTCGTAGCCATTGCTTTCAGAATCTATCTCTATGCATGTGCATATCTAAAGGTGATTTCCACCACGATTGAGTCACCCGACCATTTCCAAATGATGGCCTACGAACGGCCTTCATTAAAACTCCAAAAGTGACAGGGCTCCAGCACAGATGGAGGCAGTGAATCAGCAACTGTGGTATCATCAAGGGGTGACAAAAAGAAATGCCGGCATTCCCTGACAGACCAAATCAAGGAAATCCTCATTCCAAACTCTTAAGTAAATATTCACTACTTTTTCAGTCAGAAAGTTGAGGCCAATCGAGCAGCTAAAACCTTGTTGGAGTACTCCTCGATTTGAATTGAAATTTATAGTGTTTGCAGAGTTTTGGTGACCCGACATTTCTTCTGGCTCTCCGTGATGGTATATTGGCACAGATTACAGGTAAGGTAGTTGAGTGTGTTTGTCACATACAAGCACATATTATTATGCAGATCAGAACGAAGGGTTTCGAGCAGGGTCTACGCTGGCGGGCGCTAGCGGACTTAAATGGTCTTATACTAGGTGGTATATACAAGAAGTCAATTTCCCACACATCTTTCAGGCTTGATCGATTCCTTCGCAGCAGTTACTCCACTACTCTCGAAGAGTCCTTCTAACCAGTCCATACGGCGGGGCCTGGCACAGTGTAGTTGCAGAAGTTGCTATAAATATTGACTGTATAGCCTGGGTCAGTTGATTGGAAGGCGCCAGGAATCTTGACAGTTGGCGATGGCACGCCATTACCACCGCCCGTGACCGTGACTTGCGCGCACTCCTTCCATGCGGTTAGCAAGCTTCTCATTAGAATCAAGACCGTGGCTTCTGGCTTACGATGTAGAATTGCGGGATCCCTGCTGGATACGGATTGTGGATGGCGAGTTGTTGGATACGGACCAAGTAGTCCCCATTTGGCACGCTTTTGGGAATGGTGAAATTAAAGCTCTTTTGAAGATCTGCCGTCCAATCGGCGTTGCAAGACGTGGGGAAGGTGGGACCGATGTCCTTGATCTTGAACCATTCGCCCGAGCCATCGTACGCAGCTGCGGTGGTGGGGGCTTTGGACATATAGAAAGAGACGGGCCCCTGATGGTATACAGCTACGTCCGCCTAGTCCGGCGTTAGTGCAACCGCGGATGAAAGATGGAGACGAGGACACGCTTACTGTAAATGAGTGGGAGGATCCCGCAGCAACGGAGACTGTCTGGGTACTGCCCCCAGTCTCGCCGCCTACGTTACATCTGAGATCGTCGCTGGTAAGATCTGTCACAGGAGAGTTGTTGTTGGTGTTCTGTCGAATATACTGATACGCGGGGCCTGAATCAAAGGAGTTGAAGATATAGTGGGCACTGGCCTGGCTAGCGAGAGCCGCAAAGGCAGCAGCAAGAGTGTAGGCCTTCATTGTAGCGGAAGAGGTGTCAGTATGGTTGGCGAGACTGCTGTGAGTTTATCGTACAAGGGCTTTGTGCCATTTTTATATGACTCCTGTAGGTTCATCCTGTGTGGACTAGTGAATATGAGTAGGTATCTGTCACTCCAGGGGATATACCTTGGCGGAGCAAAGATTAGCCAATATCGGAACCGCGGATGAGAGGCAGAGCACCATGGATAAAGTGTGAGAAAGCGTAAATCGAAGACAAAGCCAAGAAATTTACATGAGTTTCCGGCATGGGGGTTTGCCCCATTTGGACGGTGTGACTGGGCGTATTGGATTCGCCACGGCCAGTCGTGGCTAGATTATAAGAAATGTTGCATGCAATCCTACCTTAGGTCCATATAACAGGATGATCCAGGCTAATTTAGAGAGCGAAAATGCCTGTCTAGAGAACAGCGTCGAACAAGACTTCAGCCAACGCAGCAGCTACGTAGACATTGCTGGTTGATAAATTCCAATGAGTCGATCGCGTCGTCCGATTGCCTTGTTATCATAGTGAACACTTGACTTGCTTATTGGAGCGGCTGGGTAATACCTTGCAAGGCTTTTCGGATGGTGTTTCATTTAGAATATAGAGGTCTTTGTATTTTACCGGTGGCACTAGCCCACCCAACCCTAGATTGCACGAGGACACCTGACCTTTCGCTTTGGCATTCGTTCGACCGAGTCCGACTCAAGCTGCCCAGAACCCTCGCGTATAGGGAATTATCCATCAGGGGTTGATGAAAGAAATGTCGCCATCCCTTAGCTGATCGTAACTTCGTAAGGTGTCAAAGGGATACCCACCCAAGATTCTACATATCAGTAACATACCAGTCTTTGCATTCAAAACCACCAGCTAGATCAAGAGCTTAAATTTTGATGGGGAACCTCGTGATTTGAGTCCAATGCTGCAGTCTGTGTCGTTTTGGCGTGACATTCTTCCTGACACCCTCTGATGCATCCAAAGTGTTGGTCGTTGTCATTGGTGCAAATAAGTAGCTTGACCGCTGTCACGTGAAGTTTTAAGCGTGTTTGGAGCAACCAACCACAACCAAGCACATTTACATCGGCTTATGCCAGGAACCCATCGATCGAATCACGTACAAGCATCATACAATGCTTGATCATGCGGTATTTCAGGAACTGTAAGCTAAATCCATGTTGATAAGTCTTTGGAGTAAGCAAATGTGATGCCTGGGCCGATTGTGCAGCACGCATCCCTACTATCAAGAATCCATCGGCAGACACCAACGCCAACGCTCCCCCTTTACACCGTTCCCTAATCGTTTATCTTTAGCAGGTGAAGACGTCTGGTCCAGGAGCTGTGTAATTTGTCACTGCAGGGTAGTAGATATCAATCAAGATGCCGGGGTCAGTTGCTGAGTATGCCCCAGGCAATGAGACAGTCGAAGGAGATTTAGCGGTAGCACCAGCAGCAGCAGTGACTGTTACCTGCGCGCACTCCATGTAGAATTGAGCTCCGCCCTCTGTGCTAGCTCCATGCAAGGCGATAACTTCTCCACGGAGAAGATACTGTCCTGGCGCAAGGCACTTGGGGATGGTGACGGTTTGAACACCGCCAGCAGCGATCAGACGGTCGGTTCCCCATGTTGAATCGCTGGGCGTAAAAGTGTCCTCAGCGATCTTGAAGAAGCCTCCTCCATAGCCGACATCCGTAACAGCATCGGTAACTTTCTTCATATATGCCATCACTGGACCTTTGTGGCTCGAATCAATGACATCCGTCGCATCGCTTGTCAATGTGTGCCTCCAGGTGAGATCTGCAGTAGAGCCTGCGGCAACCGTGATGATATCTGATGAAGGGGTCGTTGGATTGCTGCCTCCATTGCAAGCGATGTATTCAGAGGTTACATCCGTAATTGGCTTTGGCGTACTTCATTAGCCGGGTTTTTGACTTTTCATTCGAGCAAACGTACACCATCATACGATGGATCCCTGATACCATATCCAACGGGTTGGTTGTTTAATTGAACGAATATTGTATGCGCGATCGCATTGGAAAAGGCTGCAGCGCACAAGATCGCTGTATTGACCTTCATATTGGAAGCTTTTTGGAAGAAGATTATGCAGTAAACGAGAGCAGTGAGCGTGGCGTTCTGGGCGTGAAGGACGGAAAACGAGTGGACATATAACCATGTGGAGAAACAGCTGCACCTCTTTCGCATGGTGAAATCAATAATACATTTGCCAGGATGCTATTGGGGCCATGTGATCTAACCCAGACGTAAAGTTTCTTAAGAAGACTGGCGGAAAATTTCCATCCAATATGGGTAAATTGGGGGAAAGCGGTCATGGTTATTAGCAGCAGGATTTCAGCCCCCATGCGTCAATAGTAAATGCGCGTCATGTGCCTACCAGTCTGCAGACAATTTAAGTTAATGTCAAAGTAACTGTGGCGCTTGATATGAAGTGGGAGTGGATAGAACAATTGGGTTCGGAAGTCGGGACTAGATACTAGAGCGCTGACCTCTAAACCGCGGACCGTTTTACCTACTTTCTAGCTAACCAAAACAGGATTAGATCATTGAAAACTCCCCGAAGGTCACATCATGCATTATATCCTGGTTATTCCTTCTTATCTCCAATGACCATTTTTTGATTGACAGAGCGAGTCTGATTTATTTATTTATTTATTTTTTTGGCAACTTCAAGCAAGCGCTTAAAGCAAAACCTGGGATTGCACCGAGATCCGGTAAAGAAAATGAAGACAAACACGGTCCTATTCCGCCAATCGGCTTCAATCAGTTGCCTTAAACTTGACAAAGCTTTCCGCAGTATTGCACCAGGGGACGGCAAAAGATATGTCGGCATCCCTAGCTGATTAAATCGAGAAAACCCTCCATCAAAAGTCCGAACTAAACATCGACTAATTTCCAATAAGAAAGAAGATTGGGCCAGTTAAATAGCCAAAGTTCTGATAGGGGGCTCCGCGAAGCGAATTTAGACCTATAGTCTTGCAGAGTTACGGCAGCGCGACAATCCTTCTGACATTTCCTCATGATTGTAAGAGATTCCAGACACAAGAAATCTCCTCAGCATTGTTAGGCTCAAGAGCGACCTTCTTGAGAACCAGAAAAACTGGAGGTCGAAGACTGTTGGAAAGAGCATCAGCCCTTGGGATGTGCCTACGTAGGAACGTATTTGCTCAGAGCTCGAATCCTCGCGCCATACGTGAAAAATACCAGCGGAACTGGCGCGAGCACAACTCCAATCAATCCGAGTAAGCTCGTCGCCCATTTCACGCCAAGCGAACGGTACATAGCTGAACTGTCTCAATGTCAGACACAGAATACGCAACCGACAGATCTCTCGACTTACGCAAAAAGCGGGAAACCTGCTGCGAACAAAGAGCGCAGACATGTATTGGCCGCAATGGCCGAGTTGGCATTGATCATGTAGCAGTCGATGATATAGTTGAGGCCTTGCATGTTGATGAGAATAATGCCAAACCCTATCGGTATTCCGGCGACGATTTGCGGCCACGGGTTCATTGTGGGAGCACTGGTCCATGCAAACCAGAACATGCCTATAGGCAGCAGAATGGCACCGAGCATCATGAGCAGGAGCCGGGTTTCCTGCGGACGGCCCTCCTGCATATTTGGAGCAAGGCGGGTTCGGGTGGTGAATGCGATTAAAGCTCCGCCTCCGACGACACCAAGGAGGATGGAGATAAGGGGAAGACCGGCTTGGGTCGGCTGCCAGCCACGCTCAAGGGCGAATGACATTGGGTATGCGAGGAAGAAGAGATAGGTAAGTCCTTGGGAAAGTGTTAGTCTGGTCGATAAAAAGGTTGTCACGACGAGGCCGACAACACACCAAAAACAAACGACATGTATATGGAGATGAGGAGCAAAATTGGCTCAAGCACCAACATCTTAGCTGGTCGCTGGAGATATCTGTCTGCCAGGTCTTTGAGATTTGTTTCGGTCTCTTCAAACTTGGCACGTAAGGCCCAGTTACGAGTCATGTGTCTCAGACGCTTCGCTCGACGAGTGAGTAGCACCGGAGAGTACCCTTCAGTCATGGCAGGGAACGTGATGGCTGCAATTGTGAGGGACATGATTGCTGTAACGTATTCGATCCTGCCAAACGATTACTCCGAGCCGAAGGATACCCAAGAGTGGAAGTACTCACCACCGCCAACCAAGCGGACTTTGAACAATGACTGATCCGACCTAACCATCCAGTCAGTATAAAAGTGAAAGTGTGAATCACACCGTGTAACCATACAATTGGGCCAAGCACTGGGCCAATCATCAGAAATGCAGCAACGCAGGGAACTGCAAAGCCACGCTCTCTTGGACTCCAAATATCTGCCAATGCGCCGCCGATAATTGAAGAAGGTGCCGAACCAGCTACACCCTGGAGGAATCGGAAGACGAGAATCGTTGGTAGATTTGTGGCTATTGCGACAGGGATTTGAAGGATCGTGAAAAGTAGGTATCCAGTAAACAAAGGAGTCTTGCGTCCGAACCGCTCACTGAGTGGTCTGCATATACAATGAGCGTTGTGCTTACTTGCGAGCAGCGTGATGTGCTCACCCAAACAGAATAGGGCCGCTCGCGAATCCAGCCATGAATAGCGAGGTGGCGAGCACTGTAACTTCAAGGCTGACTCCAAACTCTATTGCGGTCACCCTTGAAGCGGCGCTGAATACAGAAGATGCGAAAGTTGTGGAGAGAACATGTAACGCCATTGACATGGTGATAGCCCATTTTCTCCACTGAGGCAGATTCTGGGGGTGGCCGGGATCATCTACCCCGTACCAGTCCACGATAAACGCGTCACTCTTGATCTTCTCAATGACTTTCTCCTCAAATACGGCTTCCTCCTGAGAATCAACCTCTGCACTAGAATGTACCCCCGGTCCTTTTCCGTTGGCCATGAGAGAGTTCATCGTGTCGGTAGCTGTAAAACGCAAAGCTTACGAAGACAAACGCCAGCCCGTCGCAACAGTAGAGACGGAAGGAAAAATGCGCACCGAGGCGCCTGGGGAAGTGAGATTATTTTTAAGGAAAATACTTCGGTGACCGAAGACTTGTCTTCGCCGAGGCCTCCAGGAAGAATGTCCCATCATAGCCAGATACTTCTGAAGATTTTAGGAGCTTGACCAGATCGTGTCACAATTCGTAGATGACCAAGGCGGGAGAGTTCTGATCTCTGATTCTCACAATGCGTTGAAATGTTCAGTTGTCAGTCATGTTGCAGGCGTGAACGGGGGAAACGGATGAGGTCAGGGTCCTTGATTAGGTAACACGGGGCACGCGTATGGCGCGCCTTGACATGGAACTTGGCCACTGCCTGCTTCCATCCCCGCCTACTTACTACAATCTTTCAGTGATGGGCGAAGCGTGAATCTTGTCCTCTACATCTATATTGCGATAAACATAAGAACCACCGACACGCAAGCGTTTATATCTGGGAGTATAAATGGGGTTCGTCGTATTTGATCGTATCCGATACCTAGCATTGGGGTATTAGCCAGATGATCTTCTAGGAAAGATTCGATGCCCATACCTTTCCTGCTGTCATATAGACGACTTGCTGAAGTCTGCAGTCTAGAATCACGGGATCGATTGATGCATCAATGACTCGCAAGTTCCGCTCTCCGTGCACGCGCAATTTGCCATCAACAACACTATCATCAGTATTCTTACCCAGCGCGACTGCCTTGTTGGTAAAGGCAGGTTGTATGCCCAAGTATGGCATGGGTTCGGTCTTGCATCTACGAAGTGGCTCCCACAGCTTCAACGATTGAGAGGTGGCAAAGGTGTGAAAACTGCCAACGCTGTCGGTGGCGATGTTGAGGCCGTAGACTCTTGTAAAATGGATACTGGCCGTGACAGGTATTGTGAATGAGGGCATGAAGTAGGTGCTGCTTGATGAAGACATGATTCGTCGCTGTCTGGGGTCATCGTACCAAGGAAAGGACGGACATGATTCATTGGCCGATGCCTGTACCAGGTAAGGCATTGACGTATCAACCACGGCCAGCGTGGTGACAGGCAGCTTACTCATAGCAAGCTTCCACGACTGTTTGCTTCTTGGGATCCACCATATTGTTGTTGATTTTCCGGTCCATTTCCCTGGTGGCTGGGCTTCTCTATGTCCGTGCTCTCCAAACCAGGTACCTAGGTAGGCAGTCTTTACCACCACCGCACAATACTTCAGCCACTTTAGCTACTGCTCGTTCGTCACCGTTCAACATCTCATGATAATCCATCTCTGAGCCCTGTAGACCGGTCGGGTAGGCAATGCCTTATTTCCCGCCCCTCTTCACCCATCGGTTCCCTTGATCTCCACCCAACTCCACAAGAACAGGGCATCGTCCGACCCCCGGCAACATCCTTATAGGCTTCAGAGGATAAAGTTGGCAGGGAGCCCCCCAATAGAATTTAGAAAAAATTGTCTGTCCTGATATCGCGAACAAATTGCTCAATCCCAGCTTCAATCATCATGACTGAGGGACTCCCAGATCTAGATCATCCGAAAAGTTTGTCTTTCACCCCCTGATGACATCTAAAATCTCTCTCTAGCCAACAGGACATTCTTAAAGCCTCCCCTAGAACAGGATGTTCTCCCAAGGAAAGACATGGCACCTCACAGAGCCGGACTTTCTCACGCAGCCTGACACAGGATAAATATTCACACGACAAGGAGAGGACAAAAGGGAACAGAACAACAGACAAAAGAACAACCGTCACTCTTTTCCAACGTATCCTGATTCCAAGCGGCATCGCGACCCGAAATCAGCAACGACTTACCTATAATCAATGTTCAAGCATTCTTGCGATTTATGACATGCTCTGCATATCTGAGCCACTGCCATGACTCTTCTTCCTCGTCGAGAGCAAGAACCTCCTTGTAGCTGGACCTGCCACGACTTGTTCGGATCGGACGCAAAGCAGTCTTGCCTTTCCCTCCATACTTGGCAAAGCCATCTTCCATGTCGACGACATTTTTCAAGGCTGCCTCTTTCGGCACGACCTCATCTTCGCGGCCCTTTTCCAAATTCTCAGGGTCGCTCGACGCAGAGATCCGTCCGCAAGCTTCCACCTCTGTGCAACAGGTCCGTTATCGCCTCCAAGCAAAGGATGGACAGGTTTGGACACTGACTGTGGGGTTTCCCGAGAGTACTGAAGAGCATCGTAGCCCGCAAAGTATCCAGTCTAAAATTCTGTCCTCATGAGCGCTCCCGTCAGTGGCTCTGACGACTCTTGTGTAGGTGCTGCAGGCTGTGGTGACTTTGGCACAGCAGGAATCAGGCGTGGGATGCGGAATAGCGACTGTTTGGGTGGACGAGAAGGTGCGGCAAGATCCACCTAATTGAGGATGTACCCGGTCGAGACCTCCATTTCGAATACGTACCTATGTGCGATCATGGTACTCCCTGGGTGCCTATCCAGTCTGGACCACGCATAAGTAGATCTAAGTCTCGGATACATCACGAGAAAATTTTGAGCGCGGCAAAGATCACATATGCACCAGAGCCTGCGCAGAGACTAAATACGATCTGAACTAAATCTTGGCGTGCCGGCTCGCACACACCTCTTGGCCAATATTCACATTGCAGGTAGGAAATTGTGATATTGACATGAGGGTTAGATATATACATCATTCAAACTTCAAATTGTAAAGCCCGTTTCTTTGTCGACGTAGCAGTCAATGTTCCATAACCACCGTTCGACAGACCCGTGTCAGCCTGGGATTTGTAGATCGTGCCGCTTTTCCCGTACGATTTAACTGTGTTCACTGCAAATGTATCGACCTCATCCCTTGGCGTGGGACCAGCGTTGGCCAATACCGAAGTCACTGCAGCCGCAGCACTATTCGTTGCAAGGCCAAGCGACGTGCTCGCCCATGGTTTGGACAGTACTACTGCGCTTCCCACGCTGTTGGCTGCGGCGCCGTTAAGCGCACCGTCCTTGTTGCTGTCGAGGAAGTTGCCAGTGGCGTAGACGCTCTGCGTGGCGTCCATCTGGTAGTAGTCATCGCCTGCTGACGAGGTACTCGGTCCAGCAATGAAGTAATTATTGATAATATCGTGGCTGAACGAGCCTCCGGTATTCGCAGCTGTGTACGCAGCTTGGTAGTTGTAGACGACATTGTTCACGTACTGGGTGTCGTCTTTGCTCAGCGGCTGCCGATTATGTGCGCTGACCCAGAGGTTGCCGTAGAAGGTGCTAGGGCCGGTCTCGACATGCGCGCCGAACTGTTGCCCAATGGGAAACGCAATAATGGAATTGGAGACGGTGATGTTGACTGCGCCTACTGCATCGACACTGTCGAATTGTCCGTATGCGAAAGAACAGTGGTCGAGGATCACGTTCGTGGCATCACCCATGTTGAAGGCGCTCTTTCTGGTATCCGTGTCCATTGTGCCTTGTCGCATCCTCAAATTTCGGATGATGATGTTGCTCTTTCCGCTGGCTGAGATTTCGGCACCCATAAGTCCAATGCCACCGCCGGGAGCAGTCTGGCCGTTAATGGTGATGCTGCTGGACAAGGACACAGCCGACTTGAGCACTATGTATCCGGCAACATCGAAGACGATGTTGCGATTCGAACCGCTGACTGCATCACGGAAAGATCCTGTCCCTGAATCGTTGAGGTTCGTTACATGCACTGTCGAACCAGCATTCCCACCAGTGGCGATAGCACCAAAGCCAACGGCCCCGGAAAAGGCATTTTGAGCCAGGACGGCCTGCGAGCAGGCAGATAGAGTCGCGATTAGAAGATTAAGAAAGCGCGCCATGGTGAGAAGCTGTCAAAAAATGAGAGCAGGGCAAAAGAAGAAACGAAAGAAAAGAGTAGTCCCACAAATTAATTGTGTACATCTTCATATATGAAAGGAGTGTTAATGCCTTTCGAGGACTGGTGTGCCTCCCGGGAATATAGATGAAGATCAAACATTTTCCTCCAATTATCCGCTCAGCAAGATTTAGACCCATGGCGGCAACGAAGGCGCACAGGGTCTCACTAATTGTGAAACTTGCGAGCTTACCTTCGCAGGGACCGTACAGCCTGTTAGCAGACCGAACTTCGAGGGAAGCATCCTGAGTGGTAATTAGGGAACATCGACACTTCTTGACTGTTAGGGTTGGGTTGGGGGCCAAAATTGCAGCCACCATGACGTAAAACATCCTTCCCAGCATCTTGCAGGGTTCTACTTCACCCCCGGGAGAGCCTTTCCTTTCTTCATCGCCCTACGCTCCCGTCTGTCCTTAGTGTCCAGCTTACTGAGCTTTATCCTGGATTCGCCTCCCATTTCACATATAACCTATTGGGCGTCGAAAGTTGAAATTTGGCTAGTTCGATTTGCGCAAATCTGTAGGGCGGCTCGTGAAACCCAGCCCGCAGATCATATACATAGAGAAGGGTATATTCGGCCGTGGTTAGAAGGGACATGCACCATCGCACTGAAACGATGTCTGCGAATAACGAGCCATATGTTCAAGAGCCAGATCCTGTGGAGGATGAGCAGATCAACAGAGATCTTGCCTCCGGATCCGCTCAAACTGCCCTTCCGCAACCATGGTCTGAGGAGCATTGGGCAAAGGAGATAATACAAGAGTGAGCGAACTACTTATTAGTAATTATTGCTTCTAACAACATTCAAGACTACCTGTTCAGGCAACATGTACATCTCTGCAAAGCTCAGTAGACATGTTTCTTAAGCACGCGTCAACCCAGGAGCAGATCGATCTTCAGAGTAGTCAAGAAGAATTACAGAATTTGATCAAGTCCGCTCAGGAGACCGCCTACGGACCCGGCAGAGGATCCGACGAGCAATCCATTTACCGGTCTGTAAAACACAGGTTTAAAGAGGGCTACACAAAACTTACCGAAACCGCGTATCATTATTCGCAGCATTTAGATTATTTGGTCGCCCACGCCCCAGGATATGTCTACCTCGTCTGGAGCGCTGTAAAGATTATATTGGTGTTGCAGGTCAATCACGGAGAGCTCAAGGACAACATTGAATCTACATTAAAGAAAATCGCTCACAAATTCGAAATCGTGAATCATCTTCCGGATTACATGCCTCGCAGAAACCTAGTGAAAGCTCTCGCTGACGCCTACGAATATTTTTCTTCTTTTTTAGCCGAAGCAGTCAAGCGTCTGTCCGAAAACATGGCGAAGAAATTATGGAACGATTTTGCCAAGCCCTGGAAAATTCGATTTCAACCTTTGGTCAATCAAATTGATGAAAAGTTTGCCCATATCAAGGATTTAGCTCAGCTTCACGGTCTTGTTACCAGTCATCTGAGCACAGTATTGGTCCACGCCAACCTCGCCATCAACAAAGAGAATCAAGCCGACATCAAGCAAATCCTCACACATTTGAGAGATAAAAAAGACAGAGAACATGGCGTTCGGTTTCTCGATAGCGAAGATATCGACGCGTTAGGAAACATGGTGCGCCAGTGCGTCACTGAGAAGCTTGAGGAGCCTTATTTCAACAGTACCGCGAGAGGAAACCCACAAACAAACCGAACGGAGCAAGAATTTACTGGTGAATCTCTAGAGGAGTTTTCATGTGAGCTTTTCCCTGAATGGCACGAGCTAAAGTTAGGGGAGACGGATGTTCCCATCTCGATAGAAGCCAACCCTCGAGCCAAGGCCCGACAGCAACTTCAACAAAGCATTCTACGGACGGAAAAATTCATTGACTGGGTCGAAGCAACCACTTCTCAAGTATTATGGGTTGATGGAAACAACATACTTCACAGGTCACACTTTGTAACATCTTTTGCTGTTCCCCTAATTATCGATGGAGAGAGCAATTACGCTTCTGTACTACTGTTGCGCCATTACTGCGGAGAGAGCGGCTCAAACAAAAAGAACAGCTGCAAGGTCATGCTTCAGTCACTACTCTTCCAAGTTTTGAAGCAACAGCCGTTATATTACAGAAGGAAAAGGGCGGATCTATCCAGAAATCGCACACGGAGTGCCGAAGACCTGTGGGAGCTGTTGACTGAATGTTTGAGGGAGGTCGACGCTGAATGTACTTTCATTATCATTGATTCGATTGACAACTTGTACCTTGAGGAGAGCGATCCCGAGAAGCAAAATTTCTCGATAGTCGAAAAGTTGACTCAACTAGCGCAGGCGGACGGTACCCTTGTCAAAATTCTCCTCTCTGCGCGATTGGCAGGGAACGAACAATCAGAAACTACAAATACAACAGCGTTGATCAGGACGGCGCCGCACCTCCGTTCTACTGCAACTTACGATGAGAATATGGCTATTGCTCCATTCAGGCTCATCCAAATGCAGGAGCGTCGGTGCAAAGATGTTCTCTTTGGGGAAACTGTGGGCCTCTATCTTCCCGGCAGCACCATCTATGCCGAGGAGAACGGCCAGCTTCGTGCATACTTAGTTCAAGAGCTGGAGCCACCTCAACCAAGATCCTTCGGTACTTTCACGCCCCTGCGTATCCGGGCCCTTTTCATTGACCATGATGGCCATGGATTCGTAAAGCGAGTTACGCACCTCACCGTTCCGCAATTCACCGGCATCAAAGCTATCAAAGACCTCCAATTTGTCCCTGCTGGCTTTCTCGAGGACGAGTCTGAAAAGCGCCAGCTCTTGAAGTTGCGAGGTGAGAAGTTTTGGTCGCTATGCAATGGTGTACACTATAAATTGAGTGGGTCCTTCCAGGCTGACCGTATCATGGTCGACAAATCGGGGACGTTTACTGAAAAAGACGACATCGAATTCCGACTCTCTAATATGGATGTATCGCGTGTAAAGCCACTCACCGCCATGCTCTGTAGTCCACTCATAGATGCTTTCTTTTTGGACGAGCTCCGATGGGGTCAAGTCCTGGTCTCAGAGGTGACAGACGTGACTTTTCCCGATGATCCATTGGAAGATCTTTTCATTCAGCCCAATATGAAAGCGTTCCTGCGAGCTTCTCTGGAACGACATATAACAGAGCGCACTCAAGACGATGAGTCGAGTCCGGTTCGGGGCAACCGCGCTCGTCTCGCAGTACTTCTCTATGGCGAGCCACTCTCAGGGAAAACATTCACTGTTCAACGTTTGGCCGACCATGTAAGGCGAGCTGTCATGTATCTGGATCCCTTCCAATTAGGCACAGAGCTAGAGATGTTTGCGCAACGGTTCCGGGAGTACCGACGTCTTGTCGAGCGCTGGGGCATTATTATGCACTTCGACAATGTTGACAATCTTCTGAACGCAGGTGATGGCCGGGATCAGGAATTCCTTCGAGAAGTCGAACGCTTCTCTGGTGTGATTTTTCTAATCAGCG
Source organism: Bathelium albidoporum (assembly GCA_021031095.1). NCBI lineage: Eukaryota > Fungi > Ascomycota > Dothideomycetes > Trypetheliales > Trypetheliaceae > Bathelium > Bathelium albidoporum. The sequence continues at coordinate 38,738 of JAGFVP010000015.1, forward strand.
GTTATATGCGTGACGAAATGTATCAGAGAATCTCACACTGCATCAGCTATGCACATGACTTTTATTATCCGACGCTGGAGGCTCGTTTCAGTATTGAAATCGATAATTCAGTGCATAAAATCAGTATTGCAAGGATTGGATACGACAGGGTTTATCGAGGAGAATTATCCTCGGAAATTAAGGGATCATTGATTTACTTGCTGCGCCACTCAGGTTACCACAATGAAAGAGATATCGAAAGCATATTAGCGGCTGCTGCTCGATTGGCAGAGTCAAATGATAGTCTGATTGACCACTCACACGTGGAAAAGGCACATCGCATGTTAAAGCAGACAACCGGGACGTCTAACGATCCGGATTTCAGGCTGAAGAACTGATGAGAATATGATTCGAACTTGGTTTGGTTAAAGCTCTGAATAAATTTAGTAAGGATCGGTTTTACCAATCCGGATCGTTGGATGCCCTGCAGATTACCAGAGCTTTCAACAATGGAAACAATCGTAACGAAATTTGGTCCGAATCATTTCGATTGTTTCGATTATAGAACGCCCTGCAGATAACTGAGCGATTATCTACGCGATCGTTGGCTAGTCGACCAGACGACTAGAATAGTATGCCCTTTGGCTTGATATGCTCGATGCTATGTATAGAGTCCTGTTATCTGTAGGCGAGCCTCCACTTAACCTATGATGTTACCTCCCCTATTGCGAGCCTAGCTCTTATTATCTCGATAGGTTAGCTTAGGCACCTGACTTTATCCAGACCCTCTTAGGGGAGGCAAACCCATATGCACCTCCGTCTTTCTTAGCCGCGATGATAGACCCCCATTTGAACTACTGATAGCTGGCGAACCTGATCGCGACGTTCGCCTTCGCACCGCCTCGACGTCAAGGAAACAAGTGGGGATGGTAAGCAAATAGTGCATTGTTCTGTAGTATGGTGATCTGTCTAAAAAGAAAAAAAGGCGAAGGCAAGTGGGCGAACACGTGAAGTGATGGGGGCTTTCATGTCATATGGGCTGCTCCTGTTGTAACAGGGTATGTACCGATTTGCACGCCGAGAAGTGTAAATCAAACCATCGTAATTGTTTACATCATGGGCCTTTGCATTAAGTTGACCAGGACCAAGCGCGAAATTTCCAAATCCACGAGCAGTTGCTGTCCCTAATGCTGTTTGCGTGCCAAAGATGTGACGCTAGAGGTCGGCCTTCGAGCTTCCGGTGGACTGAAGGATAGGTAACCAAGGCTCGCCGAGAAAGACAAAACACATATGGCCTTCGATTCTGCCCTCTGAGTTTAGCTTGTCAGTTATGGTACTGGGGTTTTTGTTACAATTGATGAATATCAAGCACGACATCACAGTAAGTATTAAATGACTACAAAAGCATACTGAGAAGTGTGAGTCTGGGGGGCGCAAGGAGAAATGTCGCGCCAACACGGAAGAACATACCATGATCCTTAACACAGACCGTGGGATTCCCTTGATAAATTATAGTCATACACTTAGCTGACGACTTCTGATAAAAAAAAAGTAACAAAATATTCCAGTTGAGGATTTGAGATGGAGGTCTCCTCGACGCGATTAGCCGAGGAGCTCAGACATTCCTATGGAAGCTGCTGAAAAGTCCTATTAAATAACATTTTTGTATTAGAGTAGGCTAACATTTACATGTGAATGGCAGTTAGTCTATTTTCAGGTGCAAGGTTCGCTCCTACTATCTCCAACCAAATGATGCCGCGCCGGCATACTGCGTCGTGATCCTCTGCGCTGCCATCTCCGCGATACCCAACACGCTTGTCTGAATGTGCGCCCCAATGATGATCGGAATGATACTTGCGTCCACGACTCGCAGGTTCTGCGTCCCGTAGACTATCAAGTTCGGATCCACAACGCCACCATCCGCTTGCGGCAACATCGCACATGTACCCAGCGGATGGTATATACTGACAGCAGAATCGAGGACGTAGTTGCGCCAGTCAGCGTCTGTAGTGACGTTGTTGAGACCAGGCTCGTACTCTTCTGTCCACGCACCAGCGAGTGGCATCGTCTGCGCTATTTGGCGGTTCTTCTTAGCGGCGGCAACGAGAGCTTGAATCTCGTATTCATTTGATAGGTAGTTGGGGTCGATGACGGGTGGTGAGTCGATGGAGGATGAGTTGATGTGGACGGAGCCGCGCGAGAAGGGATGGAGGACGGCGGAGATCAAGCTAAAGGTGTTGATGCCATACTGCGCTGATCCGTTGGCAGGATAGCCTTTGGTGCCGGTGTAGCCATCCGAAAAGATGGTTTCGAGTTGAGGAACAGTGGTGCTTAGATCAGCTGTCAGATACTGTAGTTTATACTTGTCGATGGGCGAAGAAGCATTGGCTGCTTGTTGGGCAAGAGCAATCAGTGAGCTGGAAGCGTTGCCAAGCGCTTGCTGCCAAGAGATGAATTGGTAACCTGAGCCAGTATAATCGTACTCAGAAATTTGGCTTGCCTCGTAAAGAGCCATTTGCTGCGCCGCATACGTTGCATTGTACTTCAAGGCATCGAAAGAAGTGTAGTTGGGCTTCAGTATGTAGGAACTCTGAACACGAAGGTGGTCTTGAAGGTTTTCACCGACACCAGGAAGATTCACGACGAGGGGGACATTAGCAGCCTGAAGAACAGCCTCTTGACCAATGCCCGAGAGCTCCAGAAGACCAGGGCTTTGAATGGTTCCGGCCGACAGAATGACCTCCTTGCCTGCATTGATAATGGTTCCATCTTCGAGTGTGATACCAGTGGCCTTGATCGAGCCATTGCATGGCCGAGAGTTAACCTTGGCCACTCTCATGTTCTCCATGACAAAAAGATTTGATCCTGCCAAGGGGAGATAGGCATTCGCCGTGTATGACCTAGTGTAGTTGCTAGGATTGACATTGCTCGGTTGATCGAAAATCCCGATTGGATCCCCACCAAGAGAATTGAGATTATGCGGGATACCAAGATTCTGCCCGGTTGGGATCCAATAGTTCTGCTGGGCAGGCATGACACGATTGACTACTGTAAAGACCGGACCACTGTTCCCGACACCTTCAGATCCGTACGTGGCAGTGTTTGCGCCAGTGAATGTTTCGACCTTGAGCATGCTGTCGATCATCGTAGTCCAGTTCCATCCTGGATTGCCCAACTCTTGCCAGACATCGTATTCTGCGGCGCTTGCTCGGTCCCATGTCATTAGATTCAGAGCCTCGCTGCCACCGAGGACTTTGCCGCGCGTAGTTGGCAGCACTCGATCGTTGACATTGGGCTGAGGAACAGTGGTAAAGTTCCAGTCATACGGTCCTCCAATGGTAGACCCTTTGAGGCCAGGAATATTAATCTTGGGTTCGGAAAGAGCCGCAGGACCCGCTTCCACTACCAAAATACGATACTGCGGTAGATTCTGGCTTAGGCGTGTCGCCAGCGCAAGGCCTCCGGTCCCCCCACCTACTACGATCTGTGTGATCATTGTTAGAGACGCAATGGCTGGACCTGTGAGATAGAGAAAGGACATACGAAATCATATTCTGTGCAATTAACAGAGGCTACCGATGGAGAAGCAGTCGTCCAGTGGAGAACCAAAGCAAACAAAGCAAAAAAGACGAATTCGAAACTTGGAACCCGTTTCACGTGCTGAAATATGGAACCCATAACGAGAATTCAAACACGCGCAAAGAAAGTAAAAACTGAGGCGCTTTAGTCGGAGCACGAATGCTGCCCTGCATAACTATACAGGGCGACTTGCGCAACCTTAAAAGCGATAATTTTCGCCTCCTCAGCCATAGCCACCTGAGCTGACTAACAGGTGATTGGCATTTCGGTACTTGATTGTTCTGTGCCTCGCGTTATAAGGCACATGTCTTTAATCGTCAGTGCTAGTGGCCGACCATGATGCCGGGTCCCAAGCTTTGAGTCCCCCGATGAACCATCGCTAGTGGAATCGATAGGCAATGGCTGTACACTTGCGTCAAGCCCGTCTGGACATAAGATAGAGAGCCATTGGGGGACATTGTGTGTATACTCATCATTTGCACGATCGCTCTATTGGGAGAGCTATTGATCCCATTTCCTCAGAATCCAGGCCGTTCTCTCCAAAGGCCGACTCATGACAGGTGTAGTGCCTCTTGCAACGCTCCCTGGTCCGTCCTGAGGGGGCGAAATCTCCTCGGTTTCTCTGCAGGTACGGAGTACGGGAGATTCCCTGAGCTCGAAGTGCCCTTGCGGCTTATGCCTCCGTGCATGGTTATGTTTGGTGCTCCTGACGCATCATGCCAGTTAGCGTGGAGCTATGTTTTGCCATCTCGCTTTGCCGTGGTTCACGCCATGGTTACCATGGCGTCCGTTACCAGCGGCAGTATCGCCATGGCCTCTGACACCAGCGGTAGTGTCGCCACCGACCCAGATCCTGATCAAACGTTTGCGAAGACCACTTCGACAACGGCGCAAACTTAGATGATCGATTATTCTCGGCTGGTTCCGATAAAGTTCTACCGCTTCATCGATGTCCCTTCGGGCCCGCTGGATCGCTCATCGCAGTTGACTACCAACGTCGGACCCTTTTCAGCCGACTCGTGCCTCACCCTGCCTCACCATCCTGCAGGGACTTGCGGTGCCTGAGTGGCGTACATTAGGGATCGACGAGTCAAGAGCACTTGGAGCGGGGCCCATGATGGCATCGCGGTCGGACGATCCACGCGTTGCTCTCGAAGAGCTACCAGAAACGCAAGTTTTCGCAGGCCCAATGCGGAAGGTCCTTTTCAAGTAATAATGCAGAAGCAAGGTCCACATGCCAGACCACCGCATTTTTTCACTAATCATCGCTCTGTCTAAGCGACATGAAGCACACAGTTTTCCCATCTGAGGAAGGATTGACAGCTTCTCGCTCAGGCTTCTGGAAAACGTAGACACGGGAATGCGGAGACCTCAGGTGCGCTGCAGTAGGCCACCCGGTCCGGTCTACGCACCGACAACTACCGACGACCACCGACGTCGCTTGTAGCAAGCAAGCAAGACATTCAACCTTGACGTCCATCAAGGGAGATTGCCGTTCTCTGGTACGCTGAAAACTTTCAGGTATGAGCCGAGTGGGCAGAGGCGCGACAACAATCGTAGGAGTCCATGGCTGTTTTCTTGGTTTTTCGTACTGCTTCATCCGTCCACCGTCTTCAGGATTTCTTCCCGCTCCATGTTAGTGGTTTCGAAAGCGAGGGAACTGAGAGAACCATGTGCAAGCAGGCCTCACGCAAAACGTTGGAGCGGAATTGAAGCCCAGAAGTTCACGTCTAGCCTAATGAACGCGACGACTCCTGCATCGGATAAATGCTTCCGCAACGCCTTCCCTCGGCCACCCAAGGTATCTAAATGGGACCTAAGGGGAACCAAAGCTCCGCCTTTCCAAGCATGGAATTGCGCCACAAAGGCTAGCACTTAACGCGAGTCAGATTGGGTTTGCGACAAGATCGAACGATGAATTGTGTCTCAAGAGCTTGAGAGCTGCGCATGGTTCCCCTTTATTCCGTTTTATCCTCCTAGCCATGGGACCAGGCGTTCGAAAGAACCTTCTTGATTTGGTCAAACTAGAGCACAACGTCCTGTAGCAGGCTTCAACTACATGTAAAGCCAGTGGTGCGCTCGAGTTCTCCACGGCCGCTCTCCAATTTACCCTTCACAATGGTAGCATTATACTAAAATGCGTTGAATGAATTGATGCTTTCTCTATCAAAAATCTGCGCTGTCGACACTTGATGTGTGTTCTGATACTTCATATGCATCCCAGTCCATAGTATTGGCATAATAAGGGTTTCATTAAGATCACACACCAACGATATGTCTTCATCCTCACCACCTAACCCTCTCCCTCCAAATCACGATATCGGTCCTTTCTTTCTAGCTCTCACATGTGTCCTCACTGCCTTCTCCATAGGCACCACCGGTCTGCGATTATGGGTTCGAAGGGTAGCTTACCAAGTCGGCTGGGACGACTATACTATCCTCGTTACCACTTTACTGGCCGTTATACGAATGGCTCTTCAAGTTGTTCAGGTTGAACACGGAAACGGTAGACATCGCTGGTACATTACTCCTCGGCAATACCAAGACAACAACATGTACGGATGGTATGCACAGGTCCTTTTGTTCGTCACGAACGCATTACTCAAGACTTCGATTTGCCTCTTGATTCTCCGAATTCAGAACACCAAGAAGCTACGATATCTCCTTTACGGCATGATGACGGGCCTTTGGATCGTTGGTCTTGAGCCTGTTCTGGTCCTGCTCGCTGAATGCGATCCGGTTGCCACTTATTGGCGAGGTAGCGGAGGAAAATGCTGGGACCCCCGAGTCAGAATTTACTCCATTTACTTCAACATTGGTATGTCGTTTCCACTATATTCTCGTTGCACCGTGATCTAACGGCGGCTTTTAGCATATGGTATTATATCAGACCTTACGTGCTCTCTCCTTCCAATTGTGATTTTGCGGAACATCAAAGTGTCTCTCAAAGACAAAATTGCCATTTGCGGGCTTATGTCAGTCGGTCTCATTGCCACCGGCTTCTCAGTTGCTCGTGCTGCGTCTCTCGGTCTTGCAGTCAATGACCTATCTTGTAAGTAATGAACTCGAGTAATACCTTCCAAGACCCCATCTCCTTATTTTCGAGAGTATGCTTGGAGTAGTCACATTAATACTCGAAGTTCGCATTGATGGACTGGACTAATGCTTTACAAAGGGACTTACTGCATCGCCGCTATCTGGTCGAATCTGGAACTTCATCTCGGCATCACTGCCGCCAATCTTGCTCTTGCGCGCTCTTGGTTCGTTTACTTCCGCAAAGGCGCCCGCGGAATCAACAATCCCTCGCAACTATCCTCTTCGCGGCTGCAACCAGGCTCTCGTCGTTCGGGCTACATCAAGAGTGATGCGCAGGATAGCGGCAACCATCGACTAAACTTCGGGGTCATATCCAAGGATCTTGAAGCCAGGGGAAGTCGGTATTATGGAAATGGGCTGAATGGAGGCCCGAGGAAGAGTTATGCGGACAGTGGAGAGAGCGAGATTCCGCTACACACACTAAGCAAGGAAAAGTCTGGCACCTACGTGACGGAGGAGGTGAAGAGTGTAAGCGATGAGGGCGAGGAGATGCGTTGACCAGCTGACGGGCAAGCCAACATGACACGAGTACCAAGGTACGATTTATTGAGATACGGGTACGGACACGACATTGTGCTCTGAATAGTTGCCGTGGCGGAAGTTGTGGGCTCAACGTCCAAATATCTTCGTGAGAGGATCTGTTCGTTCGATGAATCAATGTACGATTAGGATAATTTCCTTGTGGGCTAGGCGACGAGAATTCTGGCGCTCTGCATTGGCTCTTCGAGATCAAATTTTCTTGGATCATTTACAGTTCTATACCTATAAGTACCATGTCATTCTTGAGGCAATGATAACTTCATTTTTTGCAATTTGTAAGAAATGCTGCGTCTGAGTTAGCAGGTAAATGAGGTGAGCAACAAGGCTTCTCGCCGTTTTTGGACTGGGATGCGAACCAGGGATTTCTCATCAGGAGACACTCTTTCGAAGCTTCACAGTGCACTGAACCGCACTTAAATTGCAGATTTGGTAAAGGAGCTCGTTTTTGTACTCAATAGATGTGCTAAGTTGACCTCGGAAGGCCAGTAGCTGTGATTGCTCTTGGGTCCGGTGGTGCCTAATGACATGCATGGATCATAATGACTGCTCCCCCTCCTAATATTTAAATCTCACTTAAGGTTCCTCTTTCACATTCTCCGATTCATCTTTAGCATTTTCCTGAACAAGCTGTTCTGCTTAACTCAAGGCGGCAAGGAGATGTGACCGTAGCAACACATCACATCAGGGTGCTCCCAATTTGAATTGCGGAATCCCCCACTAAAATCCTGGCTAATTTATTGGCTACTATATTTAATTAAAAAATAGACAGATAATAATTTTTGGATTTTCTAATGAGGGTCCCCTCTATCCTACAAGCTAAGAGATGTTGACATTTCTTTTATCACCCCCTGATGATCAACACATGATTGCTGACACAAGCTTAAGAATATTAATTCATCAATGCATCGCGTTATGCCCAAGCCACGACCATCGCATACAGCCCTTGATTGCCCTTCAGAATTGACTTCAAATAGCCTGACTTTTCCGATTCCAGCGCAAAATTACGCCTGGTCCAAGATTTTCTTGATCGTAATAAATGAGGTGATCCATAGTTAACAAATCTCCAGTTCTCTATTAAGAGAATCTTTAATGTAAAGAGAGAAGGGCGTCGGGGTATTCGAATTTGTCTTTTTTAAGATCTCGAATTCCTGCCATACTTGAGAAGCCGCTGTCACGGGCGATACCGAAGCATACCAGGACGCCGGTCTCCCCCGCGACTTTGACGAGGCTTGACGAGTTTTCATTCGAGGCTCTGATACGCCAATCTACTTACGAAAGGTGTCCCAGAACCGATTCCTCAAGTTGCCGGCGTTGCCAGACCATTTCTATTCGCCAGAACATACTCTAACGAGGACGTTCTCCACCGACATACGGCGTGGGGCCAAAGGTTTTTGGACGCTTGCACCAGACCAGTCGACGACACCGGCCATCTCGCCGCCGGGAGTAGTGATCATGACATCAATCTTGTAGAGGTCGCCGTGCGTTGACACAAGTAGATAGCGTGACCCAGGCTTGCGCTTCGATATTTACCATGGGGCTCAGCGCAGCAGCATGGTCCAAAATGGTGCTGGGAGAGGCGCCAAGCGGCTGCGGAGCAGAATTCCACCTGGTTCGCGTCATCATGAGAGTCACACCCCATGCTTTCCACTCAGCAAGCGATTGAGGGGCCGGAGCATCTTCATTCGCGTTCCGGAATACTTGCGTCCAAGCTCTTCGATCGCATCAGATTGTTGCGGTTCAACCATCTTCGAAACCCAGAATGTCGGCTTGTACACTATACGACCGCTTGCACTTCTCTCGGTCCCCGGTTCACGCCAGTCCATCTTTGCTCCGCTTTGCAATAGGAAATCGACCATTTCCAAGCAGGCGTAATGGCCTGGCGATTGTCGCGGTCCATACAAAAGCGAGCTCCCCCACAGAAGTTCCAAAAAGGCCGGTGTGACACGACGCGCCTGTAACTTGCTCCTAACATAAGGGACCAGCTGATTTGCTGCTGCTTGTATGACGAGATCCGGATGAAAGTACGCCTTCGAATCTAGTGTTTGCACTACTACCCTCTCCGTGAAGGAAACAGGATAGGACAGACCTCTGATCGTCTGCTCGACTTCAGCAAGCAAGACACCGCAGGTTTGATATCCTGTCAAAATGGCGTTCCTGATGTAGAAGAAGCAAAGATGGAGGTTGGCTTTGTCGTACTGACGGCGACTAGCTGAAGCCTTGATCCTCAAGAGATAGGCTCTTGACCATAGAAGGGAAGGATTGAACTGCGGTGGTGTAGCATTCAGAAGGTCATGCCACGTGTCATCTCTCAGTATGAAATCTCGAACAGTCCTGTGAAGATAATCTACCGTAGTGTTCGGAGGCAAGGAAAGTTGCACTTCCAGTAGGCCTCTACAGGCACCATCAAGACGGCGACGCATTCGTTCAGCTATGCCACCTTGACGATCAGTTGAAATGGACGCGCTAGAGTGCAATAGCTGTTCTTGTCCATCCTCATCCGCAAAGGCAAGATCCAGAAGTCGAACTTGAGTTGAATCATCGAAAGATCTCCTTGACTGTACTAGCTGGAAAATTCGCGATGCTTTCTGGAACTGGACTGTACCGCCAAAATTGAGCATTTTCTGGAAGAGTGCTTCAAGTTGAACGGGTAAAGAATAGAGGGTGCTGTCCAACTCTCGGAGTTGAGCTCCATGCGTGAGCCTGCTAAGAAGCTGCTTCACAACTAGCACAACCCATAAGAATACTCCAGAAGCCCTGTCAGTAACCGCACTGATGAGATATCTTGCATATTCCGGTTCTGCTAGCTGAAGATCAATGAAACCACGGTTTCTAGTGAGGCTATCCGAGACAAAGCTATGAATATCGGGCCTGGTCAAGTCTTCCATCCTGAGACTCGGTGATTGCTTGTATGCATCATCAAACTCTACCCATGGACGGCTAGACACACATACTTTGACGTGTGGGAATTTAGCCAGTATACCAACCAAATCGATGAGCACAGTATGGTCGCCATCGAACTCATCAAGTCCATCAATGATAAATAGGATAGCACAGTCATCACGAGTCATCTCAAGATAAGAACAGAGAGCCTCACGTATTTCTGCCAGATCCCAAGGAGTAGAGTCTCGTCCGAATAATCTATGAGCATCCCATCGTCTGGGGAATATCTTCGGCACCTTACTCTCGTCACCGTGCAACAGACATTGATATAACAAGGTTCTAAAGAAACCTTCGTGGCTCTTTTGCAATGGGGTTCCTGAATTCCAGAAGAAGAATTGAGCTATAATCGTTTGTCTTCCAAACCAGTACTCTTGCGCAATTTGTTGCGTGCGCTTGTCGGAATGAATTAGCTTCATGATTGTGGATTTTCCAGATCCAGCTTTGCCAGTAATCCAATAAAGCTTTTGATCGGAGCGTAGCCAATTCGTGAAACTTTTCACGTCCCCAGAAAGATTCGCAGAGTCCCGGAAGATCCATTCGTACGTCTGAGCATGAGTGGGAGCAACATTTTCGAATCGGCGCAGCATTTCAGAGAAGCCTAAGGAAGCAATGACTTTGCGACCTATAACATTGGACGTCGTTTCGTTTGTTGTCACGTCCAGCAATCGGCCAATACGATCTTGCGGTGCCCCAAACGCGTGTCGGCTTTCTTCATCGTAGGCAGCTTTAAGCGCAGCAAGCCATCCATCCATCTGTTCCGGCAGCGCTCGCTGCTCGAAAATCTGCTCTCCGATTGGCGGCTGATACTCTGAAGAATCGACATTATCTGCTATACCGCTAGCTCCCATGGGCGAACTCATTCCTCTCTTGCTGGAAGTGATTTAGTAAATTATGTCTTCATAAAGAAGGTAAAGACGAACAAGAGAATCAGCACTAGGTGAGTGCATATTTCAAGCCTATAGTTGTTGAGTCGACTTTGGAGATCTTCTCTTTCAGATTGGTTCCAGGCTGTCCTAAGCCAAACTGCGAGACTGCGAGACATGCTGTCCTTATGTTGCCTCTTCATCTTGCTTCTCTCAAGCGAGCGAGTCATGCTATCAGCTACATCGCTGCAACCGTCCAACAGTTCGCAGAGCGATGCTGGTATATGCTCTCGAGGACTTGATTTGAGTGTCGTGATCCATTGCCTCAAGCTTTCGGTGATGTCCGAGAGCTCGCCCACCTCTGTCAGCATGCCATGTTTGCGAATCTTGGCAGTGCCTTTCGTTATTCCCCATGCAAATGACACAAATTGCACGACACTTGCTGCCAGACTGAAGGCTGTTGCAGGATCCATGCGAGGTCGGATAATGGTCTAGCGGAGGAGTAGCTGGTGTACTTGAACGATGCTCATCGAGCAAAGCTTGATCTGCCATGGTTACGATCGACACAAAAATTTCTCCAGGCATTCTGACGAGGCTGATAGGCAGTAATTCCTGCGTGTGTCTGCCTTGGCACACCTACCTTCAGCTCGGCCACCATAGGTCCGAGCGCGCGCTAGGCGTGAGGTGCATCTTACACCTCCCCCCCCCACCAAGGTGTGGGTCTGATCGCGCTGAAGACTGAAAATCCAAGCGCACTAGAAGGCACATCATACACCTTCCTCAACCTCCGTCGCCATCAGCCTCGGGTGCAAATCCCAGCGCTCTTGACGGTACATCATACAGCTACGAGTTCCTGGTTGATATAATCAAGATACTGCGTACGAAGAGGCACGATGAGGCTCGTTTTGGGGGGTGATCACCCTCACTGAAAAGGCTATGACCCTCGCTAATGGGATGTGGCCCAAAACCCAACCGAACTCCCCTTCACTTCCTCCCTTTCTCCTTTTCTCCCTTAGGTACTTCTCATAACCGCGGCCCTTGCCACCGCTACCGCTCCTGCCGCCGTCGCCCTTACCACCCAGAGGCCCCATGCGCAAGCCCGGGTGCGAGTGCACTCGACGATGCGTCACATTAATACGAGTTCTTGTTGGACGTGATCAAGAAATTGTGCCCGGAGAGGGACAATAGGGTTTGCTCCGAGGTTGCTAAACGACATTCTGGCAGATGTGACCAAGAAATTGTTCACAGAGTAGGATGATACGACTCACTCTATATGTGGTCTAAGAGCGGTCAAACAAGCTCTTGGTAGACGTGATCAAGAAATTGCTGATGGAGAGGGACAGTGGAGCCAATTCAAAGATGGATGACGAAATACTTACATGGAGAGACAATGAGGCTAGCTCTGAGGGTAGTCAAACAAGTTCCTGGCAGACGTAACTGAGAAATCGGTTTTTGGTCAAGAAGAGGCTTGCTTTTCGAGAAATTTTCATTTTTGAAGGGCGCGGGTTGCAGAACGTCAATGTCAGCCATCTTGAGACTGTTCCACCCTTTATCCTCAGGAGCGTCTCTCATGGAGGCATCGACGAGCGTTTCCTGGCTAGATCATTGACTGCCCGGCATTTGAACTGAGGGACCTTCCTGAAGCTGGTTATTTCTATCCCCAGGAAGAGACTGCAATCTTGAAACGATTGCAATCGTTACTCATCTCGCTCTGGGACGGTCAAACATTTCCTGGTAGACTTTGTCGAGTAATTGCTTACAGAGAGGGACGATGGAATTCACTCTGAGAGTGGTCAATGGGATGTAGGCCATGTTTTAGCCCCCTCCCATTGCCTCTCATTGCCACGCCCCTCGCCGCTGCCATCGCTCCACACCGCTGCCGCTGCCGCCACTACCGCTACTGCCATCACCTCCACTGTCGCCGGGGCCGGTCCCTCGCCCCCCCTATACATCACCAATTCTCTCCCCCACCACCGGTTTCCCCCTTCTCATAACCGAAGAGGGAGCAGATTAGATAGAGGTGAAGAGAAGTCTGGCGTTCACTGCTTCACTCAAGAAGTGGGTTACCTACACCTATCCAGTTTTTGGTTCGAGGAATTCCTCAACCAAAAAGGGGATTGCAAATGGGGTATTCATTTTGACTCTCGAAAAAATAGTCATATGCATCTATCAGGATTTGATTTAGGGAGTCCCTTAATCAAAAGAGGAATGGAAATGGAGTCTTCGCTTCGCTTTAAAAATTAATCATCTATACCTATCAATATTTGGTTCAGGGAGTCCCTCAACCGAACGTGAGGGTGTAAACGGGGTGTTCGTTTCGCTCAAAAAATTGATCATCTACCTCTCAAGGTTCGATTTGGGTGGTCTTCATTTAAAAATAGGGGTATAACGGGGGGTTTCTTTTTACTCAAAAGAATTGATTATCTGTGCCTTTTATTATTTAAATTCAGGGAGTCTCCCAATTAAAAAGAGGACTGTAGTTGGGATGCTTCCTCTACTCAAAAAATTTAATCATCTGCACCTATCAGGATCTGATTCGGAGAGCCCCTCAATCAAAGGAAGGAGTGTCAATGGGATGCTCATTTTACTCAAAAGACTGTAAATACACCTGTCAGTATCTGATTTGAGGAGCCCCGCAACCAAAAAGAGGATTGTAATTGGGGTGTTCGCTTTACTCAAAAAGCCATGATCATCTATAGTTGTCAGGATTTGATTGGGGTGTCCTTGGCTAGCCAACAATGTTATAGAGCGAATGCAGATTTTGTGAAGAAGTCGCCGGAAGCTTAAGTTCATGTTCATTCGGTAGGTCAGAAGGAATATCCTTACGAACCCTTCACATGCCTTGAACGTGTAGAATAGAACGGCGCGACATTCGAGAAGATTATGACACCTGCCCCAATGCAGTTATCATGCCAACTTAAGAATAAGGTTTGTTACGCATGTCGAGCGTCCTTCGGGGGCATTCCCTACGAATACTTCCAACAGGGCGAGCTTTTATCCTTGCCAACAGTCCTCTTCGCTGACGTGGTATGAGTGAGTGGTTTCAGTTGCCAGAACTAGAGTTCCAATCCGGCTCGTTGCCGCATGCCCAGTCGCTGTGAATAGCTTCCTATTAGTATATATTTCGTAGCGTTGTAAACAAAAAAGGGATCTAACACGCAACGCTACCGCATGTGAGCGTGTTGGTAATTTGTCGAGACTGCGGTACCATCAGAGCGTACCATCAGAGCGTGACAAAACAAATGTTGGTCAAAGAAGGACCAACCAAATGCAGCCGGCTAGATCGAGGAGGCCCCAATCCAAAACTCCCAATCAAGTATACACCGAATTTTGACGAAGATTAATCAGTTAGATTCAGCAGCGATGATTTTAATGGGGTACCCCAAAATTGGGAACTGAAGTCATGTTAGGTATTTTAGCGCGACATTTCTTCTAACAGTCCGTGATGGTACGAGACACAGGACTAATATTAGCCGACACTGACAGAGCCCTCTATATTTTGTGTTTTCTCCACAGTCGCCTCAACATGATCCGTCATCAGCTCTTTGACTCCCTTCAAACACGCGACAGCGAGGATGGCGAGCGCGACAAACGGTATGATACTTGCCCACGCCAGATTGTAAGCACGCGCGTAAGCCCAATGGCTCGCATTCTCCGCAGCACCAATGATGGTCGCGTTCGCTCCCGGAACCCCTTGGAGGGCACCGGCCTGACCACTCGCGAGCGCTTGGAAAAGTCCGGGAAGCGATGAGGCGGGGAGACCGGATGCCAAAGCGGCTGCGGATACTTTGGGCTCGTAGTGCGAAGCAAGGTTGCCGTTGATGATGGCGTCCAGGACGGCACTACCAAAGGCGCCGCCGATTGCTCGCGCGGAGAAAGCCAGGCCTGTTGCGGTGGATAGATATGCATGAGGTGCGGTAAATTGAACAAGAGCGGGTATAAGGGTGAGTGGGCCGGATTGGCCAAACGCAGCTTCAACGCCGATTAGCGGACAGTGTTACAGAATGAAGGGTAGAAACATACTGATAACATTATAACCAATCTGCGCGTGGTTAAAGTTGGGAGAGATAGTCGTATAGCAAATTGAACTGGCAGAATCAGTACTCTTCAAGTCTTACGCAACTAAGGCGACAAAAACTTACACAACGAGAAAGAAAACGAATGAAACAATGAGCGGCGACTTGAGGTCCTTATATCTGGTAGAATACCACCTGCGTAAGTTAGCAATGTAAGTAGGAGATGGAGCTCAGATAGCTTACGCAATAAAGGCAATGAGCAACATGATGGTACCGGTGAATGATAATTGGCGAAGTGAGATGATCCATGCACTATCTTCAAAGCCAAGGTTGAGTATAATCTGCGGGACAACGCTATTGACTGCGCTGTAATACATCCAGCTAAACAGCATGTCAGTCATGCGTTGGTCATAAGTCTGCAGTGGCCTACCCTTCAGCAGCATAAGCGAATAATGAAAGAAAAAAATTCCAATTCCTTTCAAAGAACACATGAGCTATGAGCCCATCAGTCCGACCTTTCCACTCTGTGCCCCACGTCCGTTAGATTTCGACTCATTGAAGGGGTGTGACATAGTGAACTCACCGTATACGCCAAACCCTAACATCAACGCCAGACCAAGCGACAGGGGAACTGCAACATGTGTGGAATGCCAGGCATACGCTCCGCCCGCCCAATCTAGAGACATGAGCAGAATCGTCGAGCTGGTGACATACAGCATGGACCCGATGGGGTCGCAAAGCCAGGCATACTCCCGGACCGACATCTTAGGGAAGTCCGATCGACGTTGCGGAAAATAACAGAGGATCAATCCAACAGATGTAGCGAGGTGAAAGGCAGCTTGGATCCAGAAGATATCACGCCAACCAGAGAGGTTGGTATTGGTTACGCCACCAGCACCAAGTGACCCAATTCTAGCGATGTTTATCAGCTATTTTGATCATTTGAAAGGGCAGAAGAGTACTGCTAGCCTACATTCCTCCTACAGAGCCAGCAAATCCACTGAATCCATTCGCGAGGGCCCGATATTTCAGTGGAAGCACCTCAGCGGGGATTGCTTGAACAATCGCACTTGTCGATAAGGTCGTCCCAATCAAGACGCTTCCTCCAATCAGCACTGCCATGGACTGGGCTTTTGCGGAGATCACTGCTCCCACAAAAGCGATCAGAGGCGGGAGCGCCGCGAGCCATTTGCGATCCAGTACGTCCGAGAGTCTGCCAACGAGCGGCGAGAGCGCAGCCTGCATCAGAAGTGGCGCCTATCCGTACAAGTTAGGCGCGCGTCAACAGGGAATAAGGGAGCTAGGGCTGACTTGGATGATCCAGCCCGATATCGACGTCTCCCCCAAGTCGCGGATGATGAAGGCGATGACGGAACCGGCAGCAACGACCACAAACACCTGCGACATGATTGCGAAGCACGCCACGAATACTGCAGCCCAGGATCGCCATCCTAGCTTCACGTGGTTTTCTTCCAGAAAAGAATCAGTCCGCACTACAGACGGCTGGCCTTTGTCATCCATGGCCAGGAGAACTCCCAGAAGAACTCTACTGTAAGAGGTTTGTGCGGAAAAGTCAGGGAAACCCTAGTATATGCCCTCAAAACCCCATCAGACAATAATATGAAGAAATATTGAAAAAGAAGTTCAACGCGGTGGGAAGGGATGACTGCGCTGCTGATTCATTTCCCCGCAGAGTAGAGCTGAGCGGTTATGGAGATCTACCAACTGCCGAAGCCATGTTAAAGAGCATGAATCTTGAAAAATCACCTTAGTATTTTAAGCAAGCCCTAGCGGCCTTGCTTCATGCGGGTGGTCAGACATGGTCATCTCGTGGCAAGATTTGACGACGTCCTCGCTTTACAGCTTGAGTTCGGAAGCCAAGAGTGCCAAGTCCGAGGTTAGGCGTGCTGCAGGGTCTTGGACAACAATGTGAAATTTTGGGCAGCGCGATCCTCATTGCCTGTTTTCAACCCAGGCAAAAACCTATCAATACCTAGTATCGAGCTTCTGAGACTGGCCTACGTGAATGGGTTGCGTAGGAGCATCAGGGGATGATAAAAGAAATGTCGGCATCTCTTAGCTGATCAGATTGAGGGTACCCGCAATTGAAATTTGAAATTGAATTATTTGTTCATCTTTTGAACTAAAAAAATAAGCTAATAAATAGCTAAGATTGTAAGGAGGGACTCCGTGACTTGAAGTGAGGTTTATAATCTACGTAGATTTTTGGAGCAGCATTTCGTCTGACATCCCCTGGTGGAGCATCCGCTGAGCCCTAATGGAGAACGAAGGTTGATAATCCTGCCTTCACCTATACTAACACCATGTGATATATATCGATATATCATACTTCATGTCGTGCAAATTCGATATCTAGGGCACAGCGCCTACGATGATCAACTTGGAAGACGAGTGATTGGATAGCATGCAATTGCCATCGTATGACTTTCCGTGGCCGCTGAAACAGACGCATCGTACCGTGCTAGGAACGAGTCCTCAGCCTTCCGTGAGAGATTGCGCATTCGCTGGAAAAATCGAAGATCCCGCGTTGCTTACTTGTAGGAACCATCTGCGAGACTACTCCATCCCCATCGCATGGATTGACCGGAGTATCGGCGTTTTCATCATCCAACATTCAACTTGATTTAGGTCGCAAATGCGCAGTATCGGATAAGTGAAGATACCACCTCTTTCCGGGGCCCCAAGATGCATCCAATGCCCGTCTGACAGCATCAGCATCCCTTCAAAACTTCTGCCTCCCCAACGTTGGCGTCCACTCCAATGGATGGCTCTCCGGCGTCGCATTCTCGTCCTCACGCCACACCTTAATCGTCTTATCTGCCTCGCCCGTAATCAGCCGCAAGCCCGAGCGATCAAACAGCGCGCTCATGATCCCCGCCTCAGCCTCCAGACTACCCGGCTGCGCAATCGAGTCCACGTGTTGGAAGCGATGCCCCGTCTTCCAGTCCCAGAAAGCCACGGTACCGTTATCGCCGCCAGAGAAGAGCACGTTATCCTCGTTCACAGCAAGCGCATTGATGATCGCATTGTGCCCTTCGAAGTTCTGCATGAACGCCCCCTCCGGACACTTCCACTGCTTGATAGCGCCGCTGCTGCCGCTGGCGAACGTGAACTCGCGCGGATGGGTGGCAAGGGCCCTGACTCCCTTCTTATGATGCGTCAGCGTGCCCAGAGTCTTACCAGCCGCGAGGTCCCACAGGCGCACCGTGCTGTCGAGCGAGGCGGTGATGACCTGCGGATCGGCTTCCTGGGTTTTGACGTCCGACACGGTCTGAGTGTGGCCGGAGAGGACATGGACGTTGGAGCGGGTGCGCATGTCCCAGACGCGGGCGACGCCGTCGCGGCCGCCGGTAACGAGCACGTCGAGCGTGGGGTGGAGGGAGAGCGTGTAGACGCCGCTGAGGTGACCGTGGTAATCGCGGATGACTTTGTTCGTCTCGAGGTCCCAGCATTTGACTTTCTTGTCCTCGCCGCAGCTGAAGAGGTAGGGATGGCGAGGGGAGACGGCGAGCCCGCGGACCGTAGAAATGTGACCCGTGAGGGTGAGTTTGAGCGTTCCGGAGGCTAGATCCCATATTTTGATCGTTCGGTCACCAGCGCCTGATGCAAACCACTGGTTGCCAGGCTCGACGGTAAGAGCACGCACCCAACCCAGATGGCCAGATATGACGCGCATCAGTTTCCAAGGCGCATGCCATTCTGGTTTGACGTGCCGTATCGTATCTCTTCGCACTAAACTTGACGAAGGTAAATCGCGTTGAGGTGTAGGCCCATTTGCATTTGGTGGTAGCTTTTCACCCCTAGCCCGAACCGTAAGCGCGTTCGATGTCGCAGGTGCCCCATTCCTCGCTTCCTCGCGCTTCGTCTCAATCTCGTCAATCATCTTTGACGTCTTGCTATCCACCCCGTCCTCCTGGTCCGGTCTTGTCTTCGCTTTCTTCCGTCGCGCTGCCGCCAGCTTCGCCGCGTCGGCTTGTTTTCGGGCGAGCGCCGGGGGTAGCTCTCGCACGTCGTCATACTCACTTCGAATGCGACATGATAAACTGATCTGGTCGGCGATCTCTGTGGGAGGAGGGATTGTAGGTGCGGTGGCGTAGATTTGGTTGGGAGAAGTTTCGAGGGTAGCTGGAGATCCGTAGTCGGCGGCAAAGAGGTCCCTTGTCCGCTTTGCAGACTTCCGCACTAATTCATGAGCCGCGGTAGAAACTGTTGATGGAACGACTTCAGCCATGGTCGCTAGGGGAGGGTAGTGCAGAGGATTCTCGCCTTGGAGTCTGGCCTGGCAAGCAGATGCCAGAGCCGAAAGCTTTCACTTCACCGCTTAGAGTTCTGCCAGCACGGTCGACGGCGCGTCAGCTTCCGCAGAGCCGCATCTAGATCATGCAAGGCGCGAAGCACGGCCCATCTATCACCTTCTCCACGTTTCATCTCTGCAGCGAGATGGCAGGGGATTGTCACAGCGTGAGCCCACGCGCGGTTTGAGATCTGCCAGAGATTGCGAGTGCAGGAGAGAGTGGGTCTGTATGGGCCGGGTGCAGTCGCGCTGCAGGAAATTGCATAGCCGCCCAAGTCCTCGGTCTAGATGCTTCAGTTACACATTGAATTTGCGAGTCCCAACACGGGATTGGATGTCAATTCACATTTACATGCTTTGTAGATGGGGACGAATTTAATGTTGTATTTTTTTCAACAGTCTTGGGATAACGCCTAATTAATGCTCTACATATAGAAAGTTTGGGAAACACCATGCTGCAACATCTTGAGCATAACATGACATTGCTATCTTTAATACAACAACAAGCGCCCTCCTATAGTCGGGGAGATATTTGGGTCGATCCGTCAGATGATCGCTTCGAAACCGGCTCTGAAAGTGCGAAATGAAAACCAAGGCTGGTAAGACCGCCGCGAGAAACAGGCGACTCGCTCAAGAGAATTGAAGTAGAGATGGACTGCGAGGAAACTTGTTAGCTGGCTGCGTGATTTGAACGGAAAGTGGACTTTGAGGGGCTTACCCAGCAATGATGGCACTGTCAGCAGTGCTTTGGCTGTTAGTGACAACCATGTAGGCATCGCCAGTAAGGCCTTGTGGGACAGCACAGGCGTTGTTTGTCAGGCTGGTGAACATCATCATGCCTTGGTTGATGAAACCGCATTGCGAGGCGCCAGCAGGCATGTTCTGGTTCTGGAGAACAAGACTCTCACCAGTCTTGATGCCGGTGGCGTTGTTGACCTGGATGGCGGGGAAGCTCTGGATGTTCAGGTTTGAGCCAGACGGGCAAGAGGTGATGAACTGCGAGGCGATGGTGAAGACACCACGGGGTCCAAGAGGGGTATCAAAGGCGTTGGGAACGGGCATCGTCTGGGCAGCAATGCGGAGGAAGGCTTGGTGGCGGGCCTCGACGGTGGCAATGGTAGCAGCGGTGCTGAGGACCGAAGAGGAGTTGATCAGAGGAGCGGCACCGAGGTAGGCAGAGAGACCGACGGCCTCAAGTTGGTTGGCAGTGGCGACCATACCCTGAGCGTTGGTGAAGCCAAACTTGTATTGACATGACTGCACGGGCGTGGCACCTGCGGCCTTGATGGCGGCGGTGAGAGCAGTAACGTGAGTAGCCTCGGTGGTGGCAACCATCTTGAGTGCATTGTAGCTGCTTCCGCTCACACCAATGGCTGCAAAGTCGGACTGGGGGAACATTTGAAGACCCTGGTTGTAGAAGGTCGACTCGAGATGCTCGGCAGTCAGGGCACTAATTCGCGTTAGCAATTGCTCCCTTCTGCGTGGGTTTAGTAAGGGTTCGTCTCACAATTGGAGAATGTCAATGTCGGTCAAGCCACTGCTTGCCGCTTGTTGCCTCTTCTCCATCATTTTGGTGTTCCAGGAGTCCACTGGCGCAGCAAAAGCAGGAGCGACGGCAACAAGGCCGGTAACGAATAGGCGTAGGCTAGGCATCTTGGATGGTATTATGTTGTTGTATAAAGACAAGTAGCGAGAGACCAGCAAGCTAATAGCTCGAAGATGGATAGGCGATTAGAATGAGAGACGGTGAATAAAATGTTGTTTTTGAAACCCAAGGCCAGCCAGGGACAGAGCAATGAATGGTCTATGAGAGAAGAGAAGGTAGAGCAAGAAAGAAGACAACCCAAGACTGTTTCTACAACTGGAAGATGAAGATGAAAGTTTAGAGCGAAGCAAGTCGGGTCCCAAGGGCCTTATAATCGACCAAGACTCCATCGTGAGACGGATGGAGCTCCTCCCGGAGGCATGGAGCTCGACGATGGAACGATTAAGCTCCGGACGAAGCTCAGCGATCCTAGCGCCGCATGCAGGGCCTCACGGGGCGGGCGAGTCGTTCGCCGTCTCTGGCAGCGTGGAGGCTGGGAGGGCCAGCTTAGGCGGGTGTTGATTTGACATTCCTCCGTCGAGCGCTAGCCGGCCACGCTCAAACGGGCTGAGCGTCAGAAGCGCTGGTGGACGTCTGGCTGGTGTCGCGTGTCGGGGTTCGTGACGGCGGGAGTGTCTCAGCCGGCATCACCACCCTCCCCCAGCGGCCCCTTCGTTGTTTCTTTGGAAACGTTCTTGGCCTGGACTTGACATCGCAATTAGCGACGCGTCCGTGACCTCTTCGCTTCTGCACTCCACTGACCGCTGTGGCTGCAATCAAGCTTATCGTGAGGGCCTGGGGACGTGTTCATCCGTTTGAGCGCCCTCCTCCAGTCCTGTTTGGCCGGCTCATCTGCGCGACCCTCGCGTTTGATCGCGACACTTGAAGCACGAGGCCCGGTTATCAGTAGATAGTGCCTGAATGGGGATGTGGATTACAGATGCATGTGGGTGCGGGACAGGATGGTCCGGGAAGATGAAGCACTTGGAGTGGCTTAAGATTCAGCGGGACACCCAAATCCGGTCACGCCAGCTGCAATCCGCGTGGCATCTGGTCAATCCGGAGCCGAGTCTTGGCACAGAAACAGTCTTGAATGCCAAGGAAACTACCATCG
This sequence comes from Bathelium albidoporum, assembly GCA_021031095.1. Taxonomy (NCBI): domain Eukaryota; kingdom Fungi; phylum Ascomycota; class Dothideomycetes; order Trypetheliales; family Trypetheliaceae; genus Bathelium; species Bathelium albidoporum. Next base: position 60,765 of record JAGFVP010000015.1, read on the forward strand.
CTATGAACACTCTACTGAGATAGCTATCATCCTATGCTCGAAAAACAATTCACCGCTCCGACCATCCGTTCCTACCAACTACCTAGTCTTCCACCCTCCCTCTGCCAGTCCCAAATCACTTGTACACTAGCTACTCTTTCCTTGACTTCTGATAAAACTCGGCAGACCCGAGTCTGCTATACTCTCTCAATTCCTGGTGCGCGATTCAGTAGGCCACTTTACCAAGAATACTCATCCTCTGCTAATTAACCTCCTGCCAAATGATTAAATGAGTGACTATTGCTCCTAACCGCCAGATAAATGATTACGAAAAATAGGGCCGCAAGGCAGGAAAACAATGTCTATGCCAAGTCGGGTGACGCCGCTTCACAAGTGTTCGCCGCAACGGAAGCCGTCTTCGAGGAGCGTTCGTGATATAGTTGATGGATCAAAAACGGGGTTCAAAGGGCATATGGATTAAGAGATCGGATAGTCAAACATCTGCAAAATTCAAGGTCAGCTTGAGCACCACGATCGAGTACGTGGGATGAAACTCACGGTGGACTCTTCGTCAAATCCGTCTTGAGGATTACGGGGACTCTTGTCATTTCGGTGACATCCTGGATATAATCGCCGCTGACCTCACGCAATTTGAACAAGCTCAGGTATTTCTCCTTGTTGGTCAACTTGCTTTCGGGTCCATCGCCAGCGCTGTGCACGACGTTCGAGTCAGAATTGGTACGGTGCGAAAGGCCGTTCCTGGTGGGTGAAGGCGGCATGCTTTGCGTTGGACGATCACTATTCTGGTTGAGCGAGACGCCAGCCGTCGCGCCCGTTACTTCAGAGGTACCGTCATCGTCATCGTCGTCAAAAAGAGCATCGACATCGTCAGTAGACATGGTGCCGGTATCCATCTGCTTGCGTTGAGCTTCTTCCTTTTCCTGGGAGCGTTGTTTGGCTGCCTCCGCAGCGCGAGCCGAGACTGTCGCGTTGCCGCCGCGATTAGATCCCTTTGAAGGACGCTCGTCCTCGGGAACATAGGCAGAAGACGGCACCCCCTTCTCCCAGTAAAGCTCAAGGATGCGCTTATTCTTATCAAATTCGGCCTTCTTCAAAGGAAGCTGGTCACAGTGAACACGTTTCTCAAAGCCATATTCAGGAATAAGAACGTCAAAGGCAGACTCATAGACACAGATGACAATACCCTCACTGATTAGATCCGTTCCGAGATCGTGGCGCTTCTTGTCCATCATTCGGCACGATTCAATATGAACACTCTGCTCTTGAGCACACTGAGCAGAGTCTTTCTTGGTGTTGCATGTTTCAGCAGTCTTCGTAAGAGACTCCACATCCTCGGTGAACTCAATAGCCCCATCCGAAAGGACGCTCTCGAGTTGACGGTGAACAATGATATCAGCGTAGCGCCTGGATGGGTTTGTAAAGTGTGTATAAAGCGGAAGGTTCAAAGCATAGTGAGGATAGTGGTCTGGAACCTGTTTGGGAGGCACAAAGTATTTCGCCCGTTGCATAGCCTTGACCAGCAGTGTTTCCATGCCTTTGCGGATGTCGGTATCCTTGACCTGGAAAAGACTGTTTTGGAGACTGCCACTGCTCTCTGTGTCAATCTCATAGCCAATGGCCGTCATACGCTCAGCAAAAGTCTGGAGGCGACGAGGGTTTGGTGCGGCTTGGCGGCGAAGCAAGGCCTTTTCGGGAAGACCAGCATAGATTTTCTTGGCAACAAACGAGTTGGTAAGATGACTGAGCTCCTCAATCAACTCATGCGCAGGTGACGAATCAAAGATGTTTTGCTCCACAGGCACGTTCTCGTCATCAAGTTGGTAGAGTAGGCGAAGAGGAGGGATGGTGCTTGAACGACCACCAAAGCGTGCCTCTCGAAGTTTTTGGCAGACATGTGACAGTGTTTGAATAACCTCGGATCTGGTTTCATCCAAGCCAGAGGCACCATTGCCAGTAATGACGCCATCAACTTGTTCGTAGGTGAGCTTGTCGGAGCTCTTGATGACCGCCTTCCCCACCCAAGTATTCTGTTCAAGGACAGTACCAGACTGGGGTTCAATCTCAAAAACGACGGAAACCGTATAACGCTCTTCTCCCGGGCTAAGGCAGCAGATTTCTGAGGACAGCTTGGGAGGGAGCATGGCAACGCTACGGTTCATAAGGTAGACCCCGGTTCCGCGTTTCTTGGCTTCACGATCGACAAGAGAATTGGACTTGATGAAGTGAGCGACATCAGCAACGTGGACACCAATCTCTACATTGCCATTGGCAAGTTTCTTCAAGTGGACAGCATCGTCGAGCTCTTTGCATCCATTGGGATCAATAGTGAAAGTCTGCTCCTCGCGGAAATCCCGGCGGGTCTGGAAAACATCTTCACCGTCCTTGGCCACAGACCAGTCATCAAAGCCAACGTTCTTCAACACAGCATCGGAGAAATCGTCTGGTCCGAAGTTGTTGTCTCGCAACAGCGCGTCTGTTTCAACCTTGAGGTCGCCCATCTCGCCAAGCTGTTCGACAAGTGTTCCGAACGGATGGAGCGAAGTGATGGGCCAGCGTTTTATGCAGGCCACAAAGATGCGATTCGCATAGTCCGCATGCTTCTCAACAAAGTCCCGTGGAGCTTGCTCAGTTGGGATGGCGATAAGGGGGACACGCTTGTCTGTAGGTTTGAACCACACGATTTTAGGCTTGTCCTGCTGACGATCTTGTTGGTGACTCTTGCCACTGCTACCCTCGCGCGCTTGGCGTTCTGCCTCTTGCTTCTCCTTGGTAGCTTGGCTGCTGGGTCGCAAGAGTCCGAGAGTTCCAGAGAACATTTGTCCAGCAACACGCTCGATGACAGCAACGATGTGACCCGCGTATAGTGGCTTCTGTTCATCATTGATTTCTTCTTCTTCCATCAACAGCAAGCTCTGCCCTTCCACCTCAACATCGTCATTCTTCTTCTGGGTGGGACGCTGGCGCAAGCTCCCTCTTCGTCGGATGCCGCCGTCAGCACCGTTCTGACTTGTCTCTGGCTGTGTTGTCGCATCGTTGACGGCCGTATTGCCGCCGCGATTATCGGTGACATCTTTGCGTTTCTTCTTCTCCTCTTTTTCACGTTTTTGGCCCCAAACTTCATCTACATCCAACAGCTCAACGGCAACCAAGTCACCCTCCAAAGCCCGATTTCTATCTTTGCTGCCACAAATGAAGATGTCGGCATCAAGATCTGTGGTAGTGACATAGGCATCGCTACGGTTCTTCTTGTTGACACGCAGGATACCAGCAACAAGTTGGCCGTCACTAAGGAGCGCTGGAAGGGTAGCCTGAGGCAAGTACGGCGTGAAGAGGGTCTTGCGTTGTTGTTGCTGTTGCTGCTGGACGGAGAGTTGAGGTTGAGAGTGTTGATTAGCTTGGAGGTTTGGCATCTGTTGTCCTTGAAGACCTTGGAGAGCCTGCAGCTGAGCGAGTTGGAGGGGATTTAGCTGTTGTCCGCCAAAGAGTTGCTGTACCTGTTGCATCTGTTGTGGCTGCATCAAGACTTGACCTTGGGGTAATTGAACCAGTTGGGGTTGTTGAGGATACTGGAAATTACCAAGGGAACCGACAGATTGGGCTGGGACAGAGCCGCGCGCACGGTGTCCAGGCTGGAATGGTGCTGCGCCTGCGTGTTGATTGAGACTGAAGTTGCCCATGTTAGCAATCTGAGGATCTTGACTGGGTTGCGGTTGATTCTGCTGCCGCCAGTTTCCATCAAAATTTCTCGACTGATTCCTATTGTGCCCTTGGCTGCCACGACGTTCAAATTGCGTCTGGCCCGCTGGCGAGTTATTGCCAGCATCATTAGTCGCATTTGGCGGCGGAAATTGGAAATTGCCTGGAGAGCGGCCATGGACACCACCGCGATTATTCCCACCCACCGCCATGCTCTGACTTCGACCGTGGCCAGCAGATCGGTTACCTCCCCGAGCACTAAGATGATTATTGTTGCTTTGAACCGGTTGAGCAGAGTCACTACTCGGGCTGGATGATGCATTGGCTGAATTAGGTGTAGCTCCACCACCGCCAGGGATGGGGAACTGGAAGCCGGACGCCTTGCGCTTCTGTTCGGCCAATTCGGCGGCCTTTTTAGCTTCCGGCAAAGCTAAGGAGTGTCGGCGGTTGTGGCCTGCACCCGCGTTTCCGCCACCGCGGCCACTGCCGCCAGCACCACCGCGCATCGGATGGAGGTTTTCGCGGGTTTGAGGGCTATTCAAGGAGAATTCACCAAAGGTGGATCCAGATGCTCCAGACGAAGGAGCGGGTGGTGGGCCCATGGTCATGTTCGGCATTGCCGACTGATTACGGCGATGTGAAGAAGGTTGGGTAGGTGCGCCCATCGGGACGCCAAGACCCTGCTGCTGCTGCATGGGTTGAGGGAATTGAAAGTTGTTTGGTTGTGGTGATATGTGGGATACTTGGCCTTGCACAGGGGAAAAGCCCTGAGCAGACAAGTGTTGCTGTGGTTGAATCATGCCCATGTTGACATATTGCTGATGCGTTGCGGCGATCTGCTGCTGCTGCTGTTGTAAAACTTCGATCTGTTGCGCGATGGCAAGTTGTTCCACTGCGAACGATTGTGAGCGCGATTCGGAAGCAGACAAGACACAGGCAGTTCCTGCCGTATCTTACAAACAGGTGCATAGATAGACATACTCATGAGCGGAGTCAGTTCAGAAGGGCTCCTCCGATGGGCAATGTGAATCCTGCGACCAGCAGGACCCTGAGGACCTGCGGGATGCCCGGATTGATCCATCGTAGACGAAGGTACGGATATATATCCGAAGATAGGAGTGAAGCCTTGCCGCAGACGTGTTTCACAGGGAGTGTTTGGACTGAGTCAAGGTAGCGTGTCAGGACTCGAGGGAAAGGCTTGATCGGATCTAGACAAAGAGCCAGCACGCGGGCTGCATCGATCAGCACACTAGCATGGCAGATGCACATGGCGATTGGGGCGGATCGGCGTACCTCTGCACGGCGGACAGCTGCCAATGATGTAGTTTAAAAAGTACTTGGTCCGGGTACGGGGATGTTCCGGCCAGCTCGTGTGCCCGCAGCAACCTCGGGGCCAGACACAGCACGCTGCCAGAGAATCACAGTAGATGCTGGGAATGCAATGGACGATGAGCAGGAGTCGGCTGGATTGACGGGAAAAAGGACTGTGCACGATTGGGAGACGGAAAGGATTGATGGGCGCTGGAAGCGTCTGGCAGTAGTGAGCGACGTAGCTGCTTCGTCGACAACAGGAGGCAGGCGTCCACAAGGAGGAGCAGCGGCGCAAGAAAGAACGCAAGAGAATGATGCGAAGGGAGGAGGGACTGGCAGAGGCCCAGGGGAGACGGGTCAAGATTGCTGTCAAGGAGGGTGATGGGAGAGAAGGTGCGGAGAACGGTGATGATGCGAGTGGTCCTTCGCTAAGGGCGGCGATACAGCCTGCTCTGGCTGACTTCCGTCCTCCTTACACTTACGTAGCCACGGGCAGCAGCCTTCAGTCACCGCAGACGGCCACCATGCCAGGCACGTCCAACCGCTCTGCCCTTACTCCAGCTCTCAGTTGATCATGTTTGACCCAAAGGTTCCTCGCTCTGGCTTGTGCCGCCGGCCGACGCGCCCATTGCGAAACAGCTCAGTGAGCTCATTGCTGTCGCCATTCCCGCTCACTTTGCCCACCTGACGCCGCCCAAGTTCGCTCCACACATCACATTGACCTCTGAGATTGACCCTCAAACATATGGTGATGAGCCGCAGAATTGGCTTGACCAGCAGATTTTCGTCTCGCCCGGTTCACAGCCATGCGTCAGCTTTGAGACTCTCGACACCGAGCAGCCTTTTTTCCGGAAATTGACTATCAGAGTAGAAAAGCACCCTTTGCTCACCGAGCTTGCCAAAGAATGTCGAGCTGTAGGTGTTGCCAAGGACCGAAGTGTCGCGCAGAAATGGGTAGAGGATGAATATCGACCTCATTGCAGCCTGATGTAGTACGTCGATTCGTATCAACCTTATTTAAGCGCTGTTTCTCACCCTGTTCCAGCGCGGACACAGACATTTCACAGCGAAAGTTGGAAGAAGTCAAGGTGGCTATCGAGGATGTGCAGATCAAATTTAAGGACACAGAACAACCCAGTACGAGCTCGATAGGTGGCTGGCTTGGCGGTAAGGTGTGGTTAGTGCCCACGGATAGAGACATATCTATGTGGCAACCCATTGCAACACGAGATTTCTGAATGCCTGTAGTGCAAGAGGATATAGCAACAAGAGATCTCTTGATAGCTGTAATGCAGCAGGACAGACTTTCATGAAGCGAGAACATTTATTTCAAGCATCTTTACTTAAAAGCTCTGATCTGGGTATCTAAAAAAGCATTGCCGATTTCCTACACTGTAAGCTGATACATCCTTTGAATGAAGCCTCTCTATGCCTCACTCACACATGTCCAATCCTTCATTTCAATGCTCCACCGATGCAACTACTAAAAGAAGAAAAAACCTGTTATCACGTGTAAATCACTCAATCGTGATATGCTCGTCTCTCTTCAAGATGTCCTTGAGCACCTGCAATGAGGACACCGCTGGCCCCGGCGGTGCATACGTAGGAAACTCGATCAGCGCCTTCTTCACTGCTACGTACGCAGGCCTGCCGTAGAACCGAACGAATCTCGGAATGTAGTTCTCCAGCATACCCCGCAAGATTACCACATGCGTCGTGGTAACCTCTCCGGGAGGCGTATTCAGGACTCTTGCAAGCGCACGCCAGAAATGGTACGCAGGATACGGATTCTGCCTTTGACTCTTGGAGAAGTCGCGCAAGCTCAGGGACGCGTACCCTGCACCCAGGCCCGTCATGCGATCGTTGTGCTCATTTTCGGAAATGTATCTGCCGCTCCCTTTGTCCTGTTCCAACCACCCAAGACGCTTTCGGCCGAGTTTGGTCTTCTCGTTGCCGTGAATACCGAAGAGGACGGGACAAACGACGTGATATTTGGCCAGGAGGATGTCCACGAGTGGTCGAGGACCCAGTTTGAGACTTTCGGTCGAAAAGATGGTCGCAGCCATGGTACCCACCGGTTCTGCTCTCTTGGTATCGCGTCCCGCTTCCTCTGCAAGTTGCGCAATGATTTTCTTGGACAAGATGCTCAGTAGATATACAAATATACCGGATTCGGGGATGACACCTGAAGGGGGATCAATCAGGAATTTGGCAAGGTCAACCTGCGGTTCTGAAATCCCACGCGCTTCTTGCAGCGTCGTCTGTATTCTTTCAATAGCCTTCTTGTTGGCACTTTTGTCGGTGCTGAGCTGCCCAATTCTGGTAGTAATGTCTCTTCGCATATCGCCCACTTTGGTCTTCAGTTGTGGTATCCTCTTACAATTGGACACGACATCATTCCGCATTTCTTTAAGCCGTTGGTGAATGCTCAGATATTTTTGGTGATCTGCCTCGTCAGCTGCTCCTTTTTCTGTCTTGGCTGTAGATGTTCCAAGTACCCCATTCACTGAAACATGAGAGGGACCTGAACTTGGTATATTCTGACGTGGAGCTTTCAATTCGGGTGAAGTGTGGGGTTGATTGTGATTCTGCGCATTCGAGAATGACACATGCCGTGGTGGGACATCTTGTACTGGCTTTTCATGATTTCTGACTGACTGTTGGGAGCCTACATTGCCTGCTGAGGTGGGCTGAATAGTTTCCGTAGGGGTTCGTGGAGGTTGAGGTTCGAGACGTTGCAAAGGAGCTGTAGCAACTGATGGAGCTGGAGCATCTGCTGAAGCTGGACCGGATGCTGGAATTGGCGCTTGCGCTGGAGCTGGTGGCTGAACTGGCGCATGGACGTGGCGAGGAGCAGGAGGAGGAGGAGGTGTTGGAAGGGGGTCTGGAGGTCTTGTAATTCTTTCTAGGCGTTCCCGCCTTTCGAGCTCTTCGGCGCGAAGTCGCTCAGCCTCTGCAGCTCTGTAAACGCGCTCGTGGGCGATTCGAGAAGCATCCAGGAGGTTGTGGTGTAGTTCGGTGGATTTTTCGTCGAGTGCGTCTAGGGCTGTCGCGAACGAGCGCTGCTCGTCGATGCAGAGGCGTGTAAACATGTCCTCGAAGAAGGTGGACGAACTCCCGCGATCCTTTTCGCCAGACTGCTCCATCTTTCCACGTTCCTGGTTGCAATTCACAAACTTCGAGCTGGAAGTATGACAAAGAGTGTTCGAAGCTGGAAAAAGCATCGATCTTGGACTAGAGTAGACTGGAGCAGCTTGCCTCAACGAATCCACCCTGTTCCTGTACAATCCCTCGACTTCTGAGCTGTGGAGCCGCGCACCCGGGTTTTTAAGTGTTTGGAGTGCAAGATGACCATTCTCTCCTAGAGAATGTCTGGACGTCGCAGCATCGTTGGCCTCTTTCAATCGTTCTTTGGCATTGTTTTCGAGGTCGTATTCTTCTGGCAGTTGGTATTCTGCCTATTGTCGCCATTTCAGGGACAACACTAACAATACACCCTCACAATAGCGGTTTTACAATTGGTGGACAAAGAAATCAACCAAAGAGCTATTGTTCGAGACTGCTTCAGAAGCTCGGACATTCGAGGAATGGGAGGCTGCAGCTTTCCAGCTTGACGAAATATTTGGCAATGATCTTTGGTATACTACCACTTACAACCCTCGAAGCGTTGGTGATCAGCCAGACTAAGGATATTCATCCAGGCGCCAAAACCCTGCCAGCAAGTTCTACGATTATCGTCTCATCTATGAACGTCTTCAAGGAATCATCGAAGCAAGAGAAGATGACGACATCTTCTCGCTCGTCAACTTGCTTCGCTCCGGTCTGGTCCGCAACTTGGGCAACATCACAGCCCCCAGACTATTCAACCGTGCCTACGCTGGCACCAAGCTTCTCATAGAGGATTACATCACCCAAATTGCGCTCGCAATCGGCTACGTTACTGCTTTTCCAACATCACCGGTACTTGGCCAAGGACTTACCAACCAGGCCAAACTTGACCTACTCCATGATACTCGACAGGCGTTTGGCCGTTCGGCGCTAGTCCTGCAAGGCGGCTCGATATTTGGCTTGTGTCATTTGGGTGTGGTAAAGGCGTTGCACCTTAGGGGCCTCCTTCCACGCATCGTAGCCGGTACGGCCACCGGTGCTCTAATAGCTGCACTGGTCGGTGTGCACACCGAAGAAGAGCTACTCCAATTTCTCAGCGGCGAAGGCATTGATCTGTCTGCATTTTATGCTACTGCAGCGACTGATGACAGCCTGGTCATCAAAAAGACAGGATGGTGGGCGACCTTACAAAGAAGGATCAAGCGGTTCATGCGGGACGGATACTTTCTCGATGTGAGAGTGCTTGAGCAGTGCGTTCGTGCAAATGTGGGCGATATCACTTTTGAGGAGGCATATGCGAAGACAAAAAGGGTTCTTAATATCACTGTCGCTACGACACGTGGTGGCGTGCCCAATTTACTTAATTATCTGACTGCGCCGAATGTGGTCAGTGATCATTGGTCTCTCTTTAATATTCTTGCGCTGACATAGGCCTAGCTGATTTGGTCGGCCGCACTTGCATCCAATGCAGCTAATCCGCTTTATTCCCCAGTAAAGCTGAAGTGTAAAGACGAGCATGGTCAAGTCGTGCCGTGGGCTTCTGCTCAAGAGGCGACTTTCAGGTCTTGGACGCAAGCAAGCTACACGGAGAAAGAATCGCCGCTCACTCGCATTGCAGAGCTCTTCAATTGCAACCACTTTATAGTCTCTCAAGCTCGGCCTTACGTTGCGCCGTTCCTTCGTTCCGACTTGCATCATCCAAATCCCAGAGGCTTCGGAAAGGGTGCTTCGTTGTCGATGGGATTCATCCGGTTGATGATCTTGGAGTTGCAACATAGGCTTCACCAACTCGACTCGCTAGGATGGCTTCCTTCGAGCATCCGGCGTTTCTTGCTGGATGAGAACATCCCAGGGGCACATTTGACTGTTGTACCGGATCTTATTCCAAGCGATTTCATCAAGCTTCTCGAAAACCCAACAGCTGAGAGAATTGACTATTGGATACATCGTGGCGAACGAAGTGTTTGGCCTGCTGTGGCTGCGCTCAAGGTGCGATGCGCCATCGAAGTTGAGCTTGATCGTGGGTATCAGCTTGTGAGACGAAGGAAACCGCTTGATTCGACACCCACAAGTACGCCAAGAAAGATGAACGAGTCCAGGAAGAAGGCGAGGACGCGAAGCATGAGTGGAGGATGATTGTGAAGAAAGCTTCAGGAACATGTTAGTCTGTTGACATATCCTTATCTTGTGGAATCCCTTCACCATGCATCGATGTATTTTGTAGGTCATCGGATGCAGGTTTCCCGCCGTTTTCATATGTATCATGCTCTTCGTCGTCTTTCTCGGTTTCATTGGCAACGACACAACTGCTTGTAGACTGTCCTTTTTCCAGGTCAGACACCGCTTCAGCTTGCTTTGCTGAGGCTTCTGCCCGAGCCCGCTCGTCTGGCCTAATTAGCCCTCGATCTTTGACCAAGACGCACAATAACAGACACGCTGCAGGAAATGGACATAAACTGATCCACACAGCTCTACTTGCTGATGAGTAGGCGTCCAAGATTCGGTTCTGATCGACAGGTGAAAATTGCGAAAGATCGGGAGCGGCGTATGAAGACGCTCCCAGATATTCAAGGTCCGGTGGTAGTGCGTTCTTCAGGGCATTTTGGAGTACTGCGGCGGCTATGGCCAAGCCAACGGCTCCTCCCAGGCTTCGAAGGACATTTCTGTTACTGATAACAATAGCTCTATGGGCTTTTGTACAATGGGCTTGTAGAGCGACCAGCATCGGTTGGAGCACAAAGCCTGTACCTATGCCCATGATTATGAAATAAAACACAATTGCGACGGTACTTTCGTAGCGGTCCCACATGCAGACCAAGCCACCGCCGAGGGTGAACAAGGCAAATCCGGACCATAGCACCTCGCCATATCTTTTATATTTCGAGATATAGCGACCGCTACAGGTGGACGCGATCGCCTGGGCGCCGACAAGTGGAATTGTGTAGACTGCTGACATTATGGGACTCACTCGTTTGACATTCTGGAAGTATAGCGGAGCAAACCAGACGTATCCATAGAAGGGAAGACCCATTAGAAAGCTCTGGATCAAGAGCGCGGCCACAGGCATATTTTTCCACAGGTACACAGGCATCATAGGTAATTTCGCCACCTTCCATTCGACGAGGATGAACGCTCCGGTCATGATGAAAGCGGCAACGAGCATACCAATGACAAGACCGGAGTTCCAAGGGAAATAGGTACCGCCTCCGGAAATGGGGATAAGCAAAAGGATCATGCCTACAGAACCGGTTAACACGCCTAGGTAATCAATCTTTTTTAAGTTCTCCTTAAAGTTGCCTTTGGGCATGTTGTTTGGAAGTAAGAACCAGTCAATGACAGCACACATGGCTGCTAATGGTGAGAGAAACCAGAAGAAGGCGCGCCAAGTTGCCCGCTGTGTAAAGGCTGCAGCTAGTAACGGACCCGAGATATTTCCCAAGCCAACCATGCTACCAAGAATCCCTTGATAGTTTCCGCGCTGTTCCAGCGTCACAATGTCGCTTACAATCATCATGCAAAGGGACATGATGCCTCCAGTTGCGACGCCGGACAAGCCTCTGAACACGAAAAGCATTGTGCTGTTTACTGCAAACCCGCAGATCAAGTCCGAAACTGCCAAGAGCACGAAGCAGCTCGTGATGACGATCTTGCGTCCAAAGAGATCACTCAATCGTCCATAGAGTACCTGAAATGTAGTGTTGGCAATGAGATTACTGGTTCCTGCCCACGAGATCTTGTCCTCGGCATGTAATTCTTGTCCAATCTTAGGGAGGGCAACTGCGACGCCATTCTGGTCAATGAAGCAAAACAGCAAACCAAATGCGAGGGTACAGAATGTGAAGATCAATGCGCGACCACGCAGCAAATTGGTCTGGTCGTGGAGACCTTCTTCAGCCTTTTGCTGAGAGCGGGTCATTTGAAGAGGATAGAGAGATTCGCACAAATAGAACCCTCAGAAAAGCCAGAAAACATAGTTCACCTTTCATTTTGAAAATTTGTACCCTATATTGGTAGCTACCTCTCCGACTCACAATTTTTTCCGGTGAGTCCCACTTTCGGGATTGCGTGCCGATAGTGATGCAAGTCGAGGAAGGTCGTCAACACGATAGTGCAGTGTCCGTGGCAATCGACAAACCACTGGTAGGGCTACCGGCAGAACAATCACCGATACGTTGTGAAGGGAATGGACCGGATGGCATGCTGAGGCTAGTGTCGGGCTGTTTTCTTAGAGGGTGTTGTTAAGGCCACTAAGAGCGGCAGAGAGGACCGGGAGAAAACGTATCTTGCAGTTTCGTTGGAGTATTCCTTGTCCACCTTTTTGGGGGGGCTTCTCCACGCCTTTTGCCAATTCGCTGCAGATATCGAATACTCGCTGCCAGGCAACAGATCGACGCCGGATCGATCAGATAGGTAGGAGCGCATGCGCCCGAAGTAACAAATGGTAGCTTCTGTAGTTTTTTAGGTTCGAAGTCGAGAAGAACACATTGACACCCTGCAACATACCGCTGGTCAAGAGTTAAAACTAATACAGACTCTGTGTGCCGCAACAGCATTTTCATCTCTGCACAAGAAAACATGTCCAGTCCCATCCTCTCTATTTCGCCAAAAGGCGGAAACCCAGTTACCTCCGATGTACTACACTCTACTTGTCGCGACCTGGGTATCCAATTGGAACAACACGAACAGGAAGATTATCGCCGACTTTTGGCAGTTTTTCATGATGTAGCGGAAGACGTGATGGCCATGGAAGGTAAGCTATGTAGACTGCGAAGTACGACAAACTCGTGGCAGGCATTTCACTATGACATCGCCTTTTGTAGAAATCGCCCACATTTTGTTATCCTTGTCAAGATTTCCGGAAGCGTATCCCAGAAAACCCATGTCTGTCGCGTTGAGTCCAACCGTGAACTGACTGCTGCAAGACTACTCTCCTCAGGTTGACCTGGGCCGCTTTCCAAGAGAAGATGTCCATCATCCAACCCCTGAGAAGAACGCGCATAATGCCTGGGCTATTAGATGCAGCATCAAAGACAAAAGCCCCACGAATGGTGCCCAAGTCCTAAACGGAAAATCCATTGTGATCAAAGACATGATTGCAGTTAAAGATGTGCCAATGACCTATGGCACCAACTCATTCCAAGACTATGTTCCGGTACGAAACCACGCAGTCTTATTAATGCTTTTTTCTCATGGGTTCATCATATGAGGTTTCGAGTGACTACTGACGTGATTGGTACTCGCTCTGCAGGACATGGATGCCACCGTAGTATCACGGATTCTTGAAGCCGGAGGCGAGATTGTCGGCAAGTCTAACTGCGAAAATCTCTGTCATGATGGTCTGTCGCATTCAGCTGCTTCAGGCATCGTTGAGAACCCGTATGCGAAAGGATATAGCGCTGGAGGCAGCTCGAGTGGCAGCGGTGTGCTTGTAGCCCTCCGAGAAGTTGACCTTGCCATGGGAGCGGATCAGGGAGGAAGTGTTCGAATACCAGCAGCTCATTGCGGCATTTATGGACTGAAGCCCACTTTTGGTCTTGTGCCGTACACTGGATGTGGGAGCGGAGAACCTACGCATGATCACCTTGGGCCCATGACTAATTCCGTTGTGGAGAATGCGAGGCTGTTACAGGTTATTGCTGGCCCTGACGGACTCGATGATCGCTGTGCATATCTCGCCGAAGCACCCAAGTATGCGGAAAATCTCCTAGAGATGCCCAACATGTCCAAGAATCTGAACGGGTGGAAAATTGGGATCATCTCCGAATCGCTTACTAGCTCCATTCTTGATCCCCGCGTGAAAGCCACCTTCATTCGTGCTACCGATCAATTCAAAGAACTCGGTGCCCAAGTTGACGAAGTCTCAATTCCATTCCATAGCAAAGCCCCCCTAATCTGGGCTGGAATATCTCGACCTGGAGGTTATCTCAACCGCTTCCCCGGTCTCTTCGGACGCCGAAACCATGCCCTCCTGGGACTCGACAACCTTCTTGGACCTTTTGAGCAGAACAGCTGGGACAAGATGTACGTAGCGTCGCACACGGTGTATCTCAATGGGTCGTACGCCTTGAAGCGGTTTCCCCACTTATACGCAAAATCCATGAACCTGCAGCGCCAACTGCGCGATGCATACAATGATGCATTAAAGAAATACGATGTCCTACTCACGCCCACGTTACCACATATCGCGCGGAGCCATCCCAGCAAGGACGCGCCACCCTTGCAACATATCGAGAAGCAACTGGGATTGACGGTAAACACCTGTCCATTCAATGCAACAGGCCATCCCGCTCTGGCAATGCCAATCGGGATGCTAGAGATTGAAGAAGGTCCTCTCAAAGGTTCCGGCACAAAATTGCCAACTAGCATGCAAATCGTTGGACCTTGGTGGGGCGAGGAGAAAATCTACCGAGTGGCTTATGCTTGGGAGCTCACTACGGATTGGAAGAAAATGTAAGCGTGCAATGTAATGAACCAAAGGACTCCGGGAAGAATTAGGCCTTTTTTGTTACCGAACCTTCAGTGGAAAGGAGTCAATATGAATTTCTGGTGATTGGTTCTGAAGGTATTGAAGTACCTGACGCAACCGCGATGTCACGCTACCTTGATACAACAAATCTTGGCTTTTGAGAAAGATTGCCGTCACTTGTGTTCATGATGTTTATGAACGAGGTTCCTTGCGAGGCCTTGTCTTGCTACCGGTGCTCCGAAAGTGCTCGTGCAGGCCTTCGAAAATCGAGCTTTGCCCGGCTAAAAACAAAGAGTAGCAACAGAAGCCCAATCGTCTAATTTCCACAGAAGACGGAAGCCAAGCACGGGGGGTCCCAGGTACCAGGAGCCACGCGACACGACTAAATCAAAAGGTAGCGAGCGGGCCGACGCCGACAAGTGGGGGCTGGACTAAGGTAAGGTATCACCCGCGCCTGGCGATCCGGCAGAGCGCATGCAGTGAATGGTATGTGCTTACTCAAGTAGGCAAGCATACTGTCCGCGGGACTTCCTTTGTGGAGAGCGCAGGTGAGGAAGTTGCGGCTGGGGCTGGCAATTTCCCCGACGCCACCCACGATGCTCTGTCACTTGTACAGCCTTGCAGTCTCGATCGATGTCTTTGCTTTCGTTTACGTTGCGACTCTCCTGCTCTCGACTCTGACCATCGCGCGCCATGGCCGATGAAGGAATCAATGCATGCCCCTCTGTGGGCAGTGTAGGCCAGGGTGCGCGCCAGCCTGACGTGCGTTGCGACTCCCCCATGTTGACGACCATTTCCGTACTGATGCAAATCCTAGGCGGATGAAGACTCTGGCTTCTCAGAAATCTCCGAGTAAGACTTCACCCATAGTACACCAGTGGCAGCATCTGCTGACAATGAGCAGCGACAGTTCCACGTACACCGCCTCATTAGCCTCCAGTATCAAGCAGTTTCGCATCGAGCACGGGAGGACATACCACTCATTTCGGGAAGGAAGTGAGCTGCCTCCTCCAGCCATGTGCGACAAAAATCTATGCTGACCTGCTCTGCCAGAATATGGCCTTCCGAATGATGAGGTACGCTGTCGTAGAGGAGGCCACCAAGACGGACAAACGTTTTAAGCCACTGACACCTCAATTCCCATAGCCTGAGCTTGACCGACTGGGTCATTATTTCATCCTTGCCTATTATGGCAATATTTGCTAACCTCGACCGACAGACCTCCAACATCACCTCTTTGAGATGTCTCTGCATAGCAGACTGCAAGAGACGCCGATTAGCGACAAGGTCCGCAGTTGCCTAGACGTCGGCACCGGTACGGGAATCTGGGCTATTGATTTTGGTTTGAGTCTCTTGGATTGACTGGCGTGCCTCCCACTGACGAAGCTTGCAGCCGAGGATCATCCAGAAGCTCAAGTAAGAACAGTGCTTGTCTTGAGTGCTCGTCTCAAGTGCTCGTCCTCTTACCCTGTCTTAGGTGATTGGCATTGACCTTTCCCCCGTCCAACCTAATTGGCTTCCTCCAAACCTCCAGTTTCTCATCGATGATGCCGAGGATAGTTGGCACTATCGATCCCCTTTTGACTTCATCCATTCTCGCATGATGGTCGGTTCCATTGGCGATTGGCCTACATTTCTCTCCAACGCCTTGGAATGGACTAATCCAGGAGGCTGGATTGAGCTGCAAGATGTCGAGACCCTGACCTCGGATGACGGCACTTTCGTCAAGGATCCGCCCTCGTGTGATCTCGCTCGATGGTGGACGCTTGTCTGTAAAGCCTTCGATGTGGCAGGCAGAAAAGTAGAGGCTGCCGAGGATCATAAACAGCGTCTGGAAGCGGCCGGCTATGTCGACGTGCAAGAATCCGTGCACAAGTGGCCAATCAGCGCCTGGCCAGAGGATGAGCACCTGAAGCGACTGGGTATCTGGAGTCGAGAGAACACCATGGCCCTTCTAGAAGCACTTGCCTTAGCACCTCTAACAAGGTTCCTTGGATGGTCGGTGGAGGAAGTGCAGGTCTTGCTGGCCGGATGCAGAAAGGATGTAAAGAACACCAACATCCATGCCTACTGGAAAATGTAAGTTCCAGCTCGTGATCTCTGCGCATTTTTGCCAAGGTTGATACGTGGTTAGACGCATGGTGTGGGGGCGAAAACCTAACGACGACTCGAAACAAACTTGATCGTGATCGTATCTCATGTAGAAGTTCAGGCAACATTTGCTTTGTTGGCACAGCGGGAGCTTCGGGCAATACTTGCTAATTTTTCAAAGCGGATACCTAAATGGGAAACCAACATGGAGAGCTTCGCAATGCTTTCTTAACTTTAATATCAATACAATTTCTCAGCCCAATCGTGCCTAGCTACATCTCAACGCCATCCATGCTTAAATCGCTGGTCCCTGGAGTCCAAGTCAAAAAAGGTGACCGACATGATTCTAAACCAAAAGCCTGCCATCTAGTCCACCTCAATAACGCCGTAGGACGTAGAACTACATGCACATCAACGCCGGGTATTCTGTGACATCGAGCGTTCCCTCTTGGTGCATGTTCCCGCCAGTTCGTATTCCTACTATCCACTCGCAGTCATCCGGTATCCCGGTCGAGTTGGATTCCCAGGGATCCACCTTGCTCAAAATGCCATCGCAAATAATTTGAGAGTCCGAGATAAAGGCGCATAGTCCGGGGTCTTTGACTCCAAGTCCATATTAGTAACAAAGTACCTTCTTGGTGGCATTCATTCATCGACAGTGCATCGACTTTCGACCCATCTTGCGAACTTGACCGACGGGATGTCAAACACGCGCCAGAATAGATCTGCTACCCAAATCAAACATGGTATGATCAGCGCCGTCGCCAGTAGGAAACCCAATTTATACTGCAACTCCGTATCCGAACCGGTAATGCTCCAGGCCCAGGGTTCGATCGTGTATCCAATAATGTGAATGACGGGCCCGTGCATAAGATAGAGGGCATAGCTTAGTTTTCCTAGATATTGCATTGGTCCGGAATTGAAAGGCTGCTGGAGAAAAGGCGCGTTATTCACCGCCCAAATGAAAAGGATGGAGCCCAGTGACTGCCAGTAACGATACTTCGTGGTAAACCAACGCGGAATCATCTCGGTCAAATAGATCCAACCCGGCGTTTCGTCTCCAAACTCGTCCGGCTGCGACATGAGGTACAGCGCGACGATGCTCACGGTAAACCAAAAACTCTTTTGCAACGTTCCCATTTGTATTTCCTTTTCGCCCCGTGCCAACCGCCGTGCGCTCCGCATGAGATCCAGCTCAGCCAGGATCGCGCCGCTGAGGAAAAGGAGCAGTTCCCAGCGGTCGCTGCGCAGGACGAGGTAAGCGATACCCGTCATGACCGCGAGTCGCAGGTACTGTTTGCATCGGGAGAGGCCGACCAGGCAGAGGAAGAGGAAGAGCGAGGAGCGGAACTCGGTGGGGATGGTCCACAAGTGTACGTCGTACCTTGTGCTACCCGCGTACACGTCCCACGACCACACCGAGATGAAATTGTACATTGTCCACATCCAATCCCAAAATTGCTTCTTAAAGGTTACGTCGCGGACAGGGTGATATTCCATGACATTGCGCAGCATTTCGCCATTCGTAGCAAATGCGCGCGTGCGCTCGTATAGGCCCATCCGGAGCATGAGTAAGATCAAAAAGGTCGAGATGGCGGTCGGGACAAAGAGACGAAAGCCGCGACGGAAGATGGAGGAGCTCATCGTCGTCAACAAGCTGTCCCATTGATGCGCGCGCATCTGCTTAAGCGGTTTGAGGGAGAGAGCATAGCCGGAGACGACGAAAAAGATGCTGACCATTGGCGGGCCAGAGTAGAAGAGTCGAATGATGGGGAGTTGCAAGAGATGGTAGTTGTCGCCTTCATCGCCCAGACCGAAGCCATACGTGATAATGAAGCAGTTGTATGAGAGATGGCACAGGAAAACAAAGAATGCAGCAAGACCGCGGATACCGTCGAGATGAGAGCTCGGATGCAGTCGATCGGGTTTGGCAATGTCGCCAGTAATTCTCCTCTGAACGAAGCTTGGAAGCAATGAAAACAATAAGCGATAGGCAAAAAGGCGAAGCGAGTGGAGCCAAGAGGTAGCCGCTGAAGACGTAAAGAGGGTGTCCTTCGATAGGTAGGAGGCTGAACGTGGGGTAGAAGCGTTCTCCAGGGCTCTTTTCTCGTCCAGACAAGATGTGGCGGCGTCCAGTGTCATGGTGGTTGACATCCCATGAGAAGGAATACGTCCATTGATATGGCCCTTCATCGTAAGGACAGAGACGTAAGAGCAGGCAATGATATTGGCAAAGGACAACCCATTGATCGGACGTCCGGGACCAACTTCCCCTTGTGTTCACAAGAATAGCGAGTGCACATGCGCCCAGTGGGCTAGGGGCGGCAAGAGCTGAGAAGGTCACTACAGTGCCATTGACTTAGGTACTCTTGGCACGCATAAAACAGGATCAGTAGGATGGAGGGAGGGTTGGCGATTGCGTAGGTAGAAAGCAGACGCCACGTCCTCCAGAGTAAGATGAGAAAAAAATGGTAGAGAACAGGTCTACGTTCACACACGAACTTTCCGGCCAGCCCAGTAGTGACACCATCGACAGGGCCCACGTTGCAGAGTTTCAGATGGATTGGTGCGGAGCGTTTCAACTCCCAATCACTGCGAGATGAAGGTGGACGGGATCCATGTGACGCGGAAAGCTACGTAGAATACGGGATAAAGATGCAATGGCTAAGCAAAAGGACGTTCATTGAAGTGGGGCCTAATTCGATGGCCAAGAACCCTCTCTTGTCAGATCGACACTTCAATTCCGACAAGGCGCATGTGCAAAAACAGCTGATGACCAGGCTGGTCGTACTCTTGGCAATAAGGGGAACGCACCCTATAAGACGTCAACACGGGACGTGCCAAGAAGCCCCTTCCAAAGCCCACTCATCAAGCTTCCGAAACCCGGTCGCCGAGCCTCTGCCAGTTGCCACTCCAGCTCAGCCATGAACGCCAGCCATGCCGTACCAGCGCCGATACGGGGCTTTGTTTTACGTTTGAGCAGCCATCATCCACAAATGGGTTTGTGGACGCGCTTCCATTACGGTGGCGAGATGAGATGAAGTCGATGGGCTAGACACCTTGACGGCTACCCAGCATCGAGCAGCATCCATCGTAACATACATCGTCGAATCGATCAGGAAGGAATGCGAACCCGTCTCATCATCAGGTACTCTTCTCAGCCCGCCAACTGACCAGCGGCCGCGCGGACCATTTCTCTTGCCTGATTTGCTCTCATCTTGTTGGCTTAGGTGGCGCAGATCAGCACCTTACAACGCTGGTGTACTCCGGTTTCCTACCCGATCAAAGGACCGATTACAAGGCGCAATTTACCTAATGTGATAAACCTTATGCTAAGCACTCTTGGCATGGTTGGACCTGTGTAATGAGATTAAAGGCCAAGAAGGCCAGCAATGATAACTTCTTGCCAAAGTCCTCTGGTTGCTACGATGCAATATTCAGCCAATGACATCTTGTGCTTACTTGTGGCACCGCACAATGCCTTGCACACGGTTCATGCCTTGTCCGCTATGCATTGGCTCGCATAGAGCCCTATTGCATTACGTTGTATAGGGCAGACTGCTGAAGAACGGGTGGGAAAAATGACTCGCATTTCTGTTCATGTTCATAATGGATCCCAATGGTCACAATCGTGCCGCAGCGCTCAGAAGTGGCAATGTTTTTGAAAGAGATGTCGTTGAACTCCTGTCTTGCCGCTGCGTGTCACGTTCATACCTACCTTACCTTTGGGCACTGCTCAGGTATGGTCACATGGACGAATTTGTCTCAGCGCCCGTTCGCCGATGTTTGAGAGTAAGGTTCTCATGACATGCTGGGGAGACTCGAGAGTCTTGCGCAAATGTTTCGATACAAAGTCTGTTCTAGGTCAGTTATAGATTTCCATAGCCGGGTTACCGCTTTGGTGCCTGTAAATATGGTTACACTCGTAATTGAGTCTTCACTCAGTGGCTGCTGCCCATCACGGTCTCAAGTCAGGCTTACGTGGGATTGCATAATTTTCCGAGAGCAAACAATTCCAGCCAGGTATCGGAGTCCGGTGAGGTGAGCAAAGCTCCACGTTTTGAATTGCCACACTGATAACATCTTGTAAATATTGAGTCCGAGTCAGCAAGTGACGACGCCAAGACATAATATGCAACCTCTCAACTTCGAATAAGCCAGGTTCCTTTACCTAATGCGCTGTGCCTGCGCGACATGTCTGCGTGTCTGACGTGAGATGCGGGACGCTTGAAGCGGGAGATCTTCGAGAACTACTGTAACTTTCGAAAATGGCCATTTGAGGGAATCTACTGACCTTACATCAGAATTTATCGCAATTTTTTCGAATTGTTGTTCCAAAGTACACGTGCTAGCTATCAACCTTGCTATCAACCCTCAGCCCACAAGGAGATAAGCTAGAAAATGCGTGAATGAGGAAAAGAGTATATTCAGGATCTTTTCGTTTTGATGCTATGGTCGTTTTCGTACTCAGGGTCTACTCTAACAGGATAGTGTCGCTATGTGTTACGTGTCCACACCTGTAAGCCCTGACATTACCAAGTCCCTAGTCACCTTCTCCGACCGCTGCGAGAGTGCTTATTTCGGCGCATGAACTGGCATAACTTTACACGTGCGTATTCCGAGCGTTCGATGTCCTCTGATAATCTTGACTCTCCTCATCCGGCACCTGATCCATGTCTGCACCTTCACCTTGGTAGCGCTCAAGGTCGCTTTCCTTCTGTCTGCTGTGTTTGTCGTATCGGTCGTGTCCTTTGCTGAGTGGCTCATTCGGTCCAAAGTGCAGGTTTTTGGATTCGATTTGGACCGGCATCTGATCTGTGGGGCTATGTCAGTGCTGACCGACAAATTCATGAATATGTCGCGCTGGAAAGGAGCATACCGCCAGTGCCAGTAACCACCTCACTTGTCGCTCCAATGTCCTTGTTGCGCCTTGGAATGTCTGTCGCGTTGTCTGCGGCACCTTGCAGGTCGGTGGCTCCAACATTACCCTTGCTGAAGTTGGAGTCTTCACTCATTTGGTCTGGCCGTGGCACCGAAGGTATTAAATTTTGGACACCAGCATCGTTTGGGATTTTTGTGCCCTCAGCTGCAAGTTCTTCCAGAGTACCGCCTCGATGAGCATCATCAGACGACATCGTGAAGTGACCGAATGATGGGTTGATGAGAAACTTGGACCAGCACTTGAGTGGAAACAGTCGCAACTTTGATGAAAGGTGAATCTGAAAATTTTCCAGACGAATAGGTATATGAGTAGACCTTTTGGCAGAAGGCAGATGTCGTGTGCCTGCGCAATACAAAATTGGCGTTTATTGACGTCACAGTATTGGAGTAGCGGGATCTGTAGCATCATCACGATTGGCGAGCATCATAGGGTGATAAAAAATCGTCGACCGGAAAACCCCTTTTTTCTAAAGAAAACTGCTCAGCCCCATCTCCAGCATCAATTACTGGAGGCGCCTTGCCTTAAATGAAGCGGACGAATGTGGACCTCTGCGGCCGATAACCCAATAGATTGGCATCATACCCAGATACGCTAGGTAACAGGCAGTCGTCTGAACCGCAGCGTGATGAAATCCGTCAGGATGTCTACGTGTTGAAGCATTTTAATAATCACTCCTTGTATGGCTTAATGGCGGAAGTAACAGCTAAGTGTGGACAGCAAACAATTATAAATTGTTTTAGACTATCTCTCTCTCAGCCCGTAGAGCAGTCTTCGGTTTTCACATCCATGCCGCAATGCAACCAAATTTTGTCATCTAGCAAAGGAAATTCAAAGTCTGGGTCCGCCTGAAGCCTTACAGCAGACGCGTAAAAGTCTCTGTTCCGGTGTCTTCCCATATCCACGAGCAGCTTCATATCTACCAGTAGTGAGAACATCAGTTTCATTGCTTAATTTGGTCTGATTCCGCCAAGAAGACCCTCCCATGGACGCAGCTCAAGCTGACCAGTCGTTGACTGCTTAGACTTTGCATCGTAGCTTCCAAGTTTCCATGATTCGACTTCGAGTTCCTCCGGCAGGCTCCACTTCTGTGCAGTTCCAGACAAGTTCAGTACAACGATCGATGAGTTGGATTCCGAGGTGCGCTTGTAGGCAAATATCGGGCTTTTGTCATCGTTGAGGAGTTGGTAATCGCCGTACACAAAGGTGTCCGTATCACCTTTTCGAATTGCAAGAGCCGCTTTCCAGAATTGCAGCACGGAGAGGTCCTCCGAGTTCTGAGAGGCTCGCTGAGCATCCACGTTGACGGTCGTGTAGTCATCATTGACTCGCATCCAAGGCTTAATAGAGTCCTTACAAAAGCCAGCGTTCGGCTTTGAGCTCCACTGCATAGGTGTTCGAGCGTTGTCGCGGGCCTTGTGCTGCATGATTTTCCGTGCAAAATCTAGTTTCTCCTTATTTCCAGGGTACATATCAGTCATTCTAAGGCACGCTACTGTTAGTCATGGTCCTTAGTAGTCATAAGTAACTCACGCACTTCTTCCAATAGTTTTGAGTTTCAATGTCTTTGTATTCCTCAGGATCCCACTCAAGAGGTACATTCCGCATGCCAATCTCCTGACCTTGGTAAATGTAGAGCGTACCACATAAGAATGTTTCCATCAAGCAAAGGAGCTTTGCGCTGACTACACGAAATTCATCATTGTCATTGGCGTATCGCGTTACCGACCGGGGATTATCGTGATTCTCACAAAATACAGAATTCCAGCCATCTCGATCAATCATCATACGTTGGTATCGGGTCTGGATCTGCTTGATCTCGTAAGGCTCGTAATGACGAAGAGTGAGGCGGAATCTGCCCCATTCATCATCGATGTCGACCAGTTCAAAAATGAAGATCATGTTGAGCTCTTCGGCGTTGGCACCGACGACTCTGAGTATGTCGTCCTGATCCCGAGCCCATGGCATCTCTCCGACAGTAATGGTGTCATATTTGCTAAGGACTTCTGTGTATATCTCATGCAAGTACTCATGGAGTCGGGGTCCGTTAGCGTAATATTTGTAGCCAGGCTGGTATTTGTGTTCTGGCGCAACGACTGGAGCGTCAGGGAATCTTTGGTCCTTGCTGATCAGGTTTATCACATCCATGCGAAATCCTGAGGCGCCTCGTTTAAGCCAGAAGCGCAGAATGTCGTGGACCGCTTTGCGGACAGCGGGGTTTTCCCAGTTCAAGTCTGGCTGCTCAGAAGTGAACAAAGCCAGATAGTATTCGCCGGTCTTTTCGTCGTATGTCCACGCTGAGTTCGCCTCTCCCAGAAGCATGCTCCAGTTATTCGGGGGTTGAGGTTGACCATTTTTATCAATCTTTGGCTTCTTCCATATATACCAATCCCTTTTAGGATTGTCCAATGAAGAGCGCGACTCTTTGAACCATGCGTGCTGTGGCCTGTCAGTAATGTGGTCTCCACCGAGCTTTGATCAAGTTCGGCCATTCTGGTTAAAATAAACCAACTGGATTGCATGTTCAACGCTGCGGCAGCGAAGGCATCTTGGGCATGCCCCTACCTGGTCTGAAGTATGATTCACTACCAAATCCATCATTAGTTTCATGTTTCGACTGTGGAGCTCGCGAATAAGCTCGTCGACATCGCTCAGGGAGCCGTAAAGCGGATCAATGTCCATGTAATCCGACTTTGTATGAAGTCAGTAGCCTGCCAGATCCATCGCACAGTGATATGAAAATCGCACGATGTCGTAGCCCATGTCTATTTGAGGACTTTTATAAACTGAAGCCTGGATGAGCGCTGGTTACAGACGTCAAGCAATTGAGGACTGACTTGGAGATATCCAGATAACATCCGCTGCAGAACCGCCGGAGCTTGTCGTCAGATCACTTACGCCAGGCTAGTAATAATTCAATCGGTCTTGTAAACCCACCACCAAGCCATTTAATATGGTCTAATTCGGAGATGATACCGCGTAGGTCTCCCCATCCTGGCCGTACACTTGTGCCAGCAGATTTGAACGAAGCTGGGTAGATCTATGTACGTTCAGTTGTTGTAGCCTTGGCGAATATCAAAATGAGACATGCCTGATATACCACAGCTTCTTTCCACCACCTACGTGAGCCCCATGTTGCGTCAGATGGCATTGTTGGACGAGAAAGAGTCAAGAGACTATGAAAGAGCAAAGGGGACAGAAAATGATACTTTGCAGCTCCGGTTTACACGTTCTACTGTATTTCACGCTCGTGTAATTGCTGACATAGCAGGACACATAATGGATCCAGATCAGGCACGTGGATCACGTTGACTGTTCGTCCCCTCAACTTTTGCGCGCAGTGTCGTCATCACAGTTTAACGTGTCTACCCGCTAGAGGGCCGAAAAGAGTGTGAGCTTTGACGCTAGTCGCGCGCTCTGCAGTGCCTTTTCACCTGTCATTGTGAATGGGTATGTCCCTGACAATCTTCGTGGCACGATTGGACTTGGTTTCGCTGGGATTGATGTGTTGAAACGTGCACGCCTTAGTATGCGTGAGGATATGCAGGCCAAGATATCAGTCAAAATGTTGGCAGCATCATTCTGCAGGTATCCCATCTGCAACCGCACGGCAGACACAGGGTATACAACTGCTTACTGAGCAAAGTAGACGAGAGCTTGCATCGGCAGACCATTGTTAGCACGACATAGTGAAGCATCAAGGACCCCGTCGGGCGCTGCAGCCGGTACCTACCTTTACCTTACCATGGGTACCCCACGCTACCCTAAGACGATACATTTGCTTGACGCTCATTCAAGCGGGGAAGTTTTAGGTCAAGATTGGCTTCGTTGGATACCTGCCTAATGCAGCGTGCCAGCTTGCGTACGTGACCCAAGTTTCAATCTCATTACCTGATTACCTAGATGGTAGGTAGGCTTCGTACCTATTTACCGAGTAGAAGTTTGATCTTTGATTTCGACATCCGGAGATACGTTTTCTAATTCCGTACTAACACCACTTATCTCCCCAACTTTGTTTTTAATTTTCTCTTATTAGGTCAGACACATTGCATAGGTACCCATCACCCTTTTACTCATACACCCTCACCTTCGTCTACCCGCAATTCTGAACGTGTAGTAGATCGAACAATCATGTCGGAGCAAAAAGACTCGGTTCTCCGCTCCGTTGAGGAGACCAAAGCCGAGTACCGTAGGCTTGGGAAGAGCGGATTGCGAGTGTCTGTCCCAATCCTCGGTGCAATGTCGTACGTAGCTTGCTTTGAGCCCTACTTCCGATCATCTTTCTTCCTTCCGGTAGAGTGCGTTTCGGCTGACGCCCTTCAGCTTTGGAAGCCCAGAATGGGCACCCTGGGTTCTTGATGAAGAAAAAGTAAAGCATATTCGTTATAAGGTATTCACTGCTCTTCTGATCCACCAACTTTGGTACAGGCTCTCCCAATTCTCAAGGCAGCTTACGATCGAGGATTAAACACTTGGGATACGGCAAATGTCTATAGCAACGGCGAAAGCGAGATAGTCATCGGCAACGCCATTAGGAAGTACAACCTGCCAAGGGAAAAGCTGGTTATCCTCTCCAAATGCTATGGCTACGTCGGCGAAGAGAAAGGAATCAGAACGATTATGTACCGTGATAGCATTGGGAAAAGCAAGGATTACGTCAATATTGGAGGCCTTTCTCGTCGAGCAATCATTCACCACGTCGATCAGTCCCTGAAACGATTGGGCACAGATTACCTTGATCTGCTTCAGATCCACCGGTTTGATCCTGGTACGGAAATTGAGGAGACTATGGAAACATTGCACGACCTTGTCAAATCCGGCAAAGTTCGCTACATCGGGGCTTCCAGCATGTGGACATATCAGCTGGCAATGATGCAAGCTTGCGCGGAAAAGAACGGCTGGACCAAATTTGTGTCCATGCAGAATCATCACAGCCTTCTTTACCGTGAAGAAGAGCGAGAGATGAACAAGTATTGCAAACTCACTGGAGTCGCTCTCATTCCCTGGGCTCCATTAGCGCGAGGCCATCTGGCTCGACCTGCATCGGAATTCGGAAACACTGTTAGGTCTGCTGGTGAAAAGAAACACGTCATGTTTCCAACAGGCCATACAGACGTCGATCAGCAGATCATCGCGCGAGTCGAAGAGCTGGCGAAGAAGAAAGGTTGGAAGATGTCGCAGGTTGCGCTTGTTTGGTAAGCCGAAAAACAGTCGAGAAACTGGAGGGTCATCTTTGACAAAGACCAGGTCCAACCAGCAAGTAACTTCGCCGATCGTAGGGTTCAGCAGTATCGAAAGGATGGATGAAGCTCTAGATGCACGGGGCAAGACGTTGACCGAGGAGGAATGCAAATACCTCGAAGAGCTATATCAGCCTCGTGAGATTCAAGGCCACGGGTAGGTATGGAAATAGGCGCTGTAATACAGTCGTAGAAAAGTCCTTGAAATGGTAGCTGTACGGATGAACATGGGAGGTACTTCTGTGATGTCCTTTGTCGCGTGAGGTGGTCCGGAACGGAGAAAACGCGGGGCCCCACGGGGTGGCTGAGGATCGTGCCACAATACTAGATTCGTCTTGGTGAGCGCAGGATGAGCTTACCTACAGTACCCAGCTTTGCAATCATGAGACACTGCCCCTTGCCTGACCCCGCACGCGCGTGATTGCTTGTATCCCCGAATTCCCTCAGCTCCGTCTGCCTGCTCTCTTGACCCTTTCCCCCAGACAAATATCGTTCGTCTTTCCTCAATCGAAGGCTTTAGCAGACTCCCTCAGCGATCTCATCTCTCGAACGCAAATCGCTCAGCAACATGTCCGCCGAGACAACAGAACCCCTCTCCAAGGTCGACTCTGCAGTTGACTCGACCGAGCCAGCATCTCCTACTGACGCCAAAGCACGCCATCGACGTGCTAGCAGCACAGTCTCCGGCGTCTACAACATCAATGATCTGGGTAAGTCGAAGATGATAGTTCCCGACAATACTGCGGAGGCATATCTTGCTCCATGAAGCATTGACGGGTGAGTTGCTGACACAACTATAGAGAAAGAAGGCAAGGAAATATCAATAGCCCCAGAAACCCAAAGACTAAACTGGTAAGGGAATTTTTGCTCAAAAGGAAGACGAACCGAACTTTACAAGTTACTTGGAACATTTTATACCAGATCACCTTACCTCTTGTCACTTCTGTCGAACCGAAGTAATGGCATTGGCGAAGCTAACCTGAAATCAGGAAGCTAAACACGTCGCCTGCCACCCTGGATGAGAAAGATGTTCTAAAGAAGCACCTTGTTGAACCTCCGGTCAAGAGAATTGACCTCCACTTCCCACTTGGCCTTGAGGTCACTGCCCGGAATCTGAAGGGAGTAACAATCAAGGATGCACTAGATGCCATCTACAAACAATTCAAGAAGAAGGTTCGTGACTTGCTCCTTTCTGACGACGTAATGCAATTTCCACCGTGCCCTTGATTATTGAAACTATTCTCTTCCCAAACTTGCGACTTCGGGCTGACCGCTTGAATCTTCAGGCCGATGACGAGCTCGGTGAGAACCCAGTCCTGGCAGGTTTTGAGTGGGACAAGGAAGAAAGCTGGACGCGTCTGATTGTTCATCAGAAGAAGGAGGGAGCACCATCATCGTCGGGCAAGAAGTCGAAGAAGAACAAGGATGAAGCTTAGCATCATCTTGGGCTCCTCAACTCCCCGAGCCTGTTAGAGGTTCGCTTGCTTTCTAGGTGCATGAGCATTGAAAGGCGCACTCGAATGGGCATCGGTCCTGTAAGAAAAGTCCCGTTCAGTGGGTGATCAGATAATGCAATTTACACTTGCTCTGCCAACATGTGCGAATAACCCGTGCAAACAAAGAGAACCGTTCCTAAAAGTCCTTGAATGTCCAGATGTGGCGCGCTGGTATAGACGACAGTCTTCGCGAGTGACGCGTTGCATGGTGCTACAAAGCAACTGCTCGACACGCTGGTGGGATTTTCAGTCGGAGAAGAAAAAAAATTCCAGCAAACATGCATGAATGTGGGTGGGTCGCACCACATACAGCCATCTCACCTAGCGCAATCATGTTCCCCACCACAGTTTCGACTTTGTAGAAACGTTGCTCTTGAAAGATGGATCAGCGAGCCAAAATTGCCCCCGGATTACCTCAATCAGATGCTACAGTCTCCTACTGGCAAGACCCGCCAGATCCGATCGCCAACTTGCGCAGCACCGACACCCTCCCGGCGGAAAGCGATTTCGTAATCATCGGCAGTGGCATCGGCGGCTCTTGCATTGCCTACAACCTCCTTCTGCGCCGACCGGATGCGAAGGTCCTAATGCTCGAGGCCAGGACGGCGTGCAGCGGAGCCACCGGACGCAACGGTTAGCCATGAACCGAAGAGCCTGCAAAAAAAAAAAGTCGTCTTGCTGATGCATGAGCACGGCGCGTTCCAGGCGGTCACACCAAAGCCGCGAGCTATCGAAGCTTCCCACGGCATGCAGCAGAGCTAGGTACTGAGGAGGCTGTCAAGATTGCGCGGCTGGAATATGCGAATATCAAGGCTACGCACGAGTTTGCGCGGCAACATGGCATTCAGTGCGATTCGCGACCTTGCAAAACCGTGGACGTCATCTTTGACCGTCAGGAGCTTGAGGATGGGAAAGAGGCGATATCGATGATACGGGCTGCCATGGGATCCGGCGAGGGTGCGGCACAGTACACAGTTTACGATGCGGATGAGGCCCGGCAAAAGTTTCTCGTACCAGGCGCCCTTGGTGCGTTTGAGTATGAGGCGGGCAGTGTGCATGCATACAAGTTTACTGTCGGAATCTTGAAGATGGCTCTTCAATGGGGACTGAACCTACAGACCAATATACCGGTCCTTGGTTTGAAGAGAAACTCCTCGGGGCAAGATCACAAGCTAAGATGGGAGATGGAAACCCCCGAAGGTTCAGTTCGCGCACGAAACGTGATCCTAGCTACCAACGGGTTCACAGCACAATTGCATTCTCCGCTCTTGGGCTCCATCGTCCCTCTCCGTGGCCAAGTCAGTGCTCAACGTCCTGGCATTTCACTGCCTTCTTTACCCACAACTTATTCGTTGATTTACTCGGGTGGGTACGAGTACATGATCCAGTCCCCCTCCACCAGGTCCATTGTGATTGGAGGCGGGCTAGGAAAGCTAGCTGCTGCCAAGCCCGCTGCGTATTTAATGGAATTTGGACAGACCAACGACAAAGAGACGAACACCTGGATCTCGGGGTATTTGACCGACTGCACGGCGAATTGCTTTGAGGAGAACTGGGGGAATGATGATAAGGCTGGGAGGGTACAACAGGAGTGGACTGGCATCATGGGTACAAGCGCGGATGGACTACCACTTGTCGGGCCTCTCCCTGCCGAAGAGGGCTTATGGATTAATTTCGCCTGTAATGGGCACGGCATGGTCCTCTGTTTGAAGTGTGCCGAGGCTCTTACATGCATGTTGCTAGGCGAGGAGGACCAATGCCGCGACTGGTTTCCAGAGGCGTTCAGAATCAGCAAGGAAAGAATGGGAAGGACATATACCGGAAGAATATGAAGAGAACAAGGTAAAGTGATCCCACATCTTATCATCTCTCTTCTGTTTTCTTATAACCTCCGTGATGAATTGAAATTTTGGAACTGTTTCCGATTGTAGTTCTTTGTAAGTACTCGGAATGATGAGAACGAGACCGTAATAGCTGCCTAGATCTGATCAAACACCTAGTCAGGCAGGACGTAGGGCAATAGCTGGCTAGGTCCAGAGAAGAGCCCTGTATGGATCTGTAGTTCATATGCTTTGCCCCATCGAGGATCTTTCTAAAGTATGAAACTCCTTACTTCCTTGATCATCCCGATTGGGGCAAGTCTGGAACGCTTTTCACATCTGAGAATTCCTGTAAACACCTGCAAACATCATTTGCCGAACAAATGGCCGCATCCATTCAAAAGTGCATAGCCAACTGCACTAGAGTGTAATTTTGGTGGTATATCCTACCCATACTATAACAAACTTTCATATCTGTCTAGTCCCTGCTTCTGTCCTCCACCGCCAGCATTGTGTATCTGTTGTTGGTTTGTTCCTGTTCCGCCTCCACCATTGGAGCCAACGTTCATATTCTGTCGTGTTGGATGCGCCTGCCTTTGACCCAGTAGCGAACCATTTGGAGGTGGCGCTATAGTGAACGAGGAGAACTGCGAGGAAGGAGGAGATGCCGCTGCGAAGCTTGACATTGAACTCGACGGAGTGTTCCCGCTAGGATTTGCAAAACTGCCCATTGGCGCATTGCTCAAACCACTGGACGGTGGAGGCGAAGCTATCCAGGGATTCGACGTTGTTTTGCCGGCAGTTGACCAGTCTATGGAAGAGGCCATATGTTGTGCTGGAGGCGGAGGTGAGTTTATTTGAGAGCCAATTACTTGACTGGGTTGTGATGGTTGCAGTGGATTGTTGAATGGTGAAGAGGGCGTCAAGGTTGCGAACGCGTTAAGACTTGCATCAGGTGTTATTGCTCTCGTCGTGGGGTTAGCGCCCCATCCATTTGAGCCAGACAGTATAGCTGGGGAATTGCTTGAGGTTGAGCGTGACCAGGAGAAGTTTGATGATTGCGGCGTCGGTTGTAGTGGATTGGAAGGAGGAACGCTAGGCCTTGTGGGTAAAGAAGTGTTCCAGTCTCCGTCCAGCATGTCGTTGCTGGATCCATTGGCTGTTTTCCGCCCAAGAACGAGGGCTTCAAAATCGTCGTCTGGCTCCTCGGTGGAAAGGCCGTTGGGAGTTGGAATAGCACCAAAGGATGTAAAGTCTTTGGCACGAGTGCTTGTCGTGCCGTTTGTAGCAGTAAGCTCTTGAATACGTCGGCTGTGTTCTCTTTCAATGCGTGTCGAGAGGGATTTGATCAAGGTCATGAATCTCTGGAATTGCTCGAGATTCAGCAAGGGACCAAGGCTGAATATCCAAAGGATCGGTAGAACTTCAAGCGCAAGAAAGTCGGAATCCGCAATGCGACCAACTTGTTTGAAGACGTCGAGCGCTGCCATCTGGGAAATAGTCAGAATCGTCCAAAGAACGGAGCAAGTACTTGACAGTCTTTAGTTATACACGTACCATTACCGCAGGCTCTTTGGTCTTTATTGCCTTCATTAACGGCACTACCTTCTCTTGAATAGTGTATTTGTCGAGTACCACACTTGACTGAACCGTCTTCTTCTCTGTGATGACGCCGTCAAGGTCATCTGCGGGAAACTGCTCGTCTTCCCCATCTTTACCTCCACAGAGGATTTTGAAAGCCTCCAGTCCACGAATCTTGATCCCCAACGAATTCGTTTTACTAAAGACATGAGCAATGACAGGGAACAGCTCATTCTTAATGGTAGAGAAGTCGAGAACAGATAATATAATGGATAGTGTTTTCAAGCCAGAGTCGACGATAGCATGCGTGGGCGATTCAAGAGCTTGGTAGAGGATCGGCAAGATAACAGCCTTGAACTCTTTGCCTGAGCAATTATCAGCAACGGTGTGCATATTATCTAGAAGAATCATCAGTCCGGCCTCCTTAGAGCTGTCTCGCTCCCCTGTCATCTTTGATCCGGTCAGAAACACGGTCTGTAAGGCAGGAACAACTTTATCACAGAAGGCTTGCTTTCCAGACTTCAGACGTTTGGTGATAGCAATCATGTTCTGCAAGATCAGCGCTATCAGCTCACGGTCTTTCATTTCGTCGAGAAGGGCGGGCAGCAGTTTCTTCTCCAAGACCGAGTCTGGGAATTGCGACAAAATTTTGGGAAGGCCCTTGAGAAATTGCACCTTTTCGTTTGGCGTTTTGGCCGGAAGAGAGTCCAGGAAGCGGATAGTTGAGACTAATATGTTATCAAAAAATCTAGACTCTTGAAATTCGCGGGCAGTGAAGCGTCCGGCAGGTCTCCTAGTAATCAGCCTTGGAAGTGCATCTCCTAGGAGGTTCTTCGGTAAAGGTTTTGCAGAGAGGAAGTTGTTATTCGCATTCGGTACGGTTGCTGACGAGGAGAACAGTCTTTTGTAGGTAGAAACACTGTAATTTGTTTCCAAAGGGGACCGATGAGGTGAGTTGTACAGGGCGACGATCAGCAGGCCGAGGGAAAACATGTCGGCATGCGCTGTAACATTCGAGTCCATGACGAAGTCAGGCGAAGTGTAATCCAGATTGAGCTGCACTGACCGAGGCAGCCGAGGATCGTAATGCAGTGCTTGGTGGAGGGAGATAGGCGCGTTCCCTTTGGTCGTGTTGCCATTGTTGGGCCCACCAGCAAAGCCCAAGCCAGATATCTTCCAATCTGATTTCGCATTGACAAAGATAGCCTCCGGCGTGAGATTGCCATGAACGAGTTCCGCGCTATCATGTATGAACTCTAACCCCTTTGCGACCTGTAGCAGTCCTTTTTGTATTTCCAACTCATCCAGCTCCACCGCTTTTGAGCGCGACCCTCTATCCTGATCTTGCAGCAATTCTTGAAGTGAAGCGTGGACCGGCTCCGTAGCGAACATCAGACCTCCACTTCGCGTATCTTCAACCGGCTCTGCCAACTCCAAAACGTTGGGATGCCGTAATCGAGCCAGCGAGCTTGCCTCCCTCCGCAATTGATCGAGTATCTCTTCATGCGCCTTTTTCAAACCCGAGGCGCTGCTCCTTCCACCCAGGCTGCCGGATGTCGACTCGAGAGACTTCTTATCGAAGACAAAGACCGAAGCGGCTTTTCCTGTGGACTTCTTTTTGGCATCGAAAATCTTCCATGGCCCGGATGTTGAGCTGGGTTGCGGAGCGATGCTGTAGTTTGAGGATATGTTGGAGGAGAATGACTTCAAGGCGGACGAGAACATGATGGTTCTTGCAGCTTCACCGTAAGGACGCAGTGATGTTGCTGGCGATGACGGTAGCAATCGTTAACGAGAGTTCATTTGGTACCTAGGTATTGTAGGTTAAAGCAGTAAGCTTCCAATCGTCAGGTAATTGCACGAGGGTTATAGGCATTGAATAAATCGCAAGCTTAATGCATGAATTGCGCTGCTTCAACTAGCCATCAAAAACTGCAATAAACTTTAAGGCGCATATAAGTGGATTGGAGCCGCTGGGTATTATGCCCTCGTGCCTTTACGCGCAGCCAGCCCTTATTGCTCCCACAAAATGGTGCTGGCTGTTCGTCTAGGATACTCCGTACCCCAGAATGTGTCGCACACACACAAAAATCAAAAATGGCCACCAGAACTGTGCACTACTTCTCTATATGCGTAAAACGTCGTCTCGTTATCATTGGAAAAATGATTTTAGGCCACTAGCGTAGGTGACAGCAGTAGATCCCCTTGATTTTGTAGCTTTTTTTTTGGTTGAGTCTGAGGAAAATAATTGTTAAACCACAACACAGTGTCGATACATCATTATATTTGGTCTATATTGAGTCTCTATGGAGAATGATACGAAAATATAGATTAACTTCTTGTTTTGATCGATTGTCCGTGGTTCGAACTCAAGGAGCTTGACGTAAGAAGGTGAAGAGTTCGACAGATCAGCGCTTCCGGTGCTGAAAACGTGCCGAAGATGAAACAGGATTCATAGCTCCTCGTAGCGTTCTCAACGACTTGATCTTCAATATTTGCAGAACAAGGTACTGCACCTCACAGAGAAGATCCTTGTTCGTGTGGTTTCTTATTGGGCGTTGCTCGAGGATTTGGCTTTTCACCGGTAGGGCAATTGGATGACGGCCAGCAAAGGTAGGACAGCTTCGACACTGCATTGCAATCCCGAGCGGTTCAGCTGAACTGCCGTGTTAGATTCAAGGCCAAAGATCGAGATCTCATTGGCTTGGTCAATGGCAAGCTTTGCCCCAATGTTTCGGTACATGATCCTTCTACATCCGATAGCTACAAGCTGTTTTCACGATACCAACACAATTCTTAAATTCCATTGGCTCGAAGCCTGCAAAACACTCCGCTTCTCCATATTAAGACCTACTCGAGCCGCTTTGGAAAGCTTTGATTCGTTAAACATGCTTGAAAAGATCCTTGAGAAAAGTGAGAAGCGCTCGGCTGGCTTGCGCTAGGTGGCATAGGCTGCTTCAAACACGGATTCACAAAAATGGGCGGAGGAGCGTCCTGCTCCGCCGCCAGTGGCGTGTGGGCGACCCCCCCCCCCAATCGAGATCTAGAGGCATGAACAAATCCCTCGTGCCTGTAAAGCCTCTGATGCTTGCAGCTCGATAAAAATTTCCGCGAGAGCAGCAACAAGATCGAGTTTGACAATCGAAATCTATGGCAACAGCAAGTCGGCCCGATGGTTCTCGCCCAGATCTCTAATCTGGATGCAAATGCGATTTTACAGTTTTGATTGGTTATCGCAGCTAGTGAAAGGTTTCCACGAGCTACCAATCCTCGAACCACCAGACTTGCAACGACAACCCATCCCATGGTCCGTTACTCTAATTTTAGCTTCCAACCTGACCGCCTTTCCCTTACGTAGAGAGCGCCAGAACAACAGACACCTGAAAGGCTCTCATGGCAGGCCGACCATTGGCGGCCAAGAACGTGTGGTGGACGGAAACCCCTCAAAGCAATGAGGGCATAGCACCGTCATCCCCCAAACGCCGGAAATACGAAGACTCTAAAAGGCATCGCAACGCGGTTCAGAGTGCGTGCGATGCCTGTCGCCGAAGATGCTCGAAGGTAATGCAGAATTTGTTTTGTTCAAGCCGAAGGCTTTGCTCAACGGCTAATGGACTGCACTCTCTCGTCTAGTGTGATGCCACACGACCTGTCTGTCATTTTTGTCAGCTGAAGCATACCGAGTATGTTTACGATGCTGAGCCTGGCCAAAGTCGGGGAGAGGCCTTAAAATCTCGCAATGCACGCTTTGACTTGAACCTGACAGCAAGTCTAGAGCTGTTCTGGGCTCTGAAGAGTGGTTCAAACGAGGACCGGGAGAAAGTGTTTCAACTCATCAATAGCAAGGAAGACATTCCCCGCGTTGCACAGCTAGCATCGCAGGGCCGTATGCCCGTCGGCATGGAGAATGCGGGACCCCAGGATGAGAGCTCGCAATCACCAGAGGACACAGGCTTTACTCCCTTCGGAGGCGCAGAACACCCGGCTGGCAGAGGTCTGGTATCTTTGAACTCAACGTCGACGGACCGCTCACCTTTGCTGAGCGATGCACAGACCCGGCTTCTATCCCAGGGAATGGGAGAAACCTATCAATACCAACCACAGGAGCCAAGCAAGGTAACCCTCGACTTGCCTAGTCTGCATGAAACTCGGATTGCAATTGCCTGCTGGTATATGTGTAATGGAGTGGTCTTCTATATATTTGAACGGTCAGAGATCGAGGCGCTTGTTACTACCGTTTCCCAGAATGAACAGCCACATCTTCTGGCTGCCCACGTGGCAACTCTGTGTGCAATTGGTGCAGTTGGCGCTCAGTATTCGCGTGGGCAAATACCGCAGGCTCGTGGCATGCGTTTCTACCAATGCGCAAAGCTACTTATGGATAATTGCGTGATGGAAAGCCTTTTTCATGCCATGAAAACGGCAGTGCTTTTGGCTATCTATAATGCCTTGGAGAAAAGCATCGTCACCTTTGCGTATCTTGGTAAACCCTTCTCGATTATTCTTTCTCCACGTATCCTCTATAACAGTGCCGACTGTCCGAGTATGGTGGTAACCTTTACCATCTCGGTACTAACACCGACTAGAATTAGCAGTATCTCTAGCGCGACAACTGGGCCTTGATGAGGGACATAGACCGCTTGACATGAGCCAAGAGCAATGGGTGGAAAGCATAAAGACAACACGGACAATTGCTTGCTTGAGAGAATTAGTCCCGTTCTTGATCGAAATTTATTCCTATTTTTGACGTGTTTCGCAGATGGTTCGGGGCAACTGTGGGCTATTTCACAAAAGATTCCTTCATCCTCGACTCGAAATTGGTAGGTCTTGGCTTTTTGGTCCAGAAAGCTCATTGACCAGATTACGGCTTGACGCCGCTCTTGAAGATGAACCAAGTGAAACGTCCCTTATTCAATATTTGTTCGCAAAGATAGCTATCCTCAAGGGCAACATCCTTCGAGTCTGGGATTGTTTCCATGATATCACCCCCTCTACTATTCACAGTATGAGAGCGGGCTTATCTGAGTGGTACCAATCCCTCCCACCGGACATGCGGCTCGACAAAATTTTCTCTAGTAATAGCCACGTATCACTGTCTATAGGGCTAATTCATTTGATGAATCTGGGGGCAATCCAACTCCTTGATCGTGTCATCCTCTCCTTGCATTTCATTGGGCAAGGTCAAATGCTGAGTGAGCACGAGATTGTCCTCGCGGCCGCTCAGAGTGTTCGAAGTGCAGAACATTGTGCACAATTATTCGATGTGCTCATGGTTGAGGGCGGCATCCTTAAGAAGTGCTGGCTTGCTATGTAAGCCGGATTTACTGCCCACTATCTTGACTTTGTATGGCATGCTAATAAACCTTGCCTTGGATAATAGATACCAGTCATATATCTCTGCTTGCTTTCTCCTCCTTGCCGCAACGCAGAAAGTCCTTCATGGCTTCCCTTTCAAAGCTTGGAGTCATGATATTACAGCAGCCTCGAAATGTTTGCGCGTGCTTAAGCACTGCAGTACCGAGGACCGCATTGCTTTGAAGCTGCTCAACATTATCAATTTGTATCATGAGTTCTTCTTGTCTAAACCCGTCGCTGAACTCGAGTATATGGCTTCTACTTCTCCAGACGTACGATTTCATCAACAAGAACCAAGCTTGACGAGTGATAACCCTGATGCCTACCTCGTCATCCGTCCCTTAGGCGATACTGCGCTTCACCAGACTTTGGGGGACCTCATCGTGCTTGTCTGTCAGCCTTTTGCTGAGTCCCCAGGTATGATAGAACACATATCTAGCAGTTTGTTCTTGTAGGGTACGGCTAATAAGTGCCAGCCTCACAATCGTCGACCATTCGTGGCTTTTCAAGGAAGAACCAGGCAAATGAGGCTGTTTTGGATTGTTTAGAAGAGATTGAGCTTGGCCATTACACGGGATTGGTTCCCTATGCTGCGAGCCCTTTCGAATCTTCCGAGAAGGTAAATCTGTCGCTCAATCTCAACAGCAGTAGCATCTCTTCTAGTACCGGCTCTGTTGATGGATCGCATCAATCCCCTCGACCTAGGCTGAAGGTGTTCGAACAGTTGCATCGAGGCCGATTCATGGATTCATCGGCGGCGTTTTCTTGGTCATCTATGTAACGCAAAGTCAAGGCTATGACGCTGGCGTCCATAACCATGCCTTCCGAACTTGAACGTGGTAACGATTTAAATGCTTGTGGCACTGCCCTGTCATTGTATAATATCCTGTGGTATATAGGACTGGTATGTTCGCAATGGTTTTTGAGGAGGAGTCTTGAAATTCTATCTGCTTCCGTTTCACAACGTCATAGAGCTGCACGACACCCCCCGCATCCGTAGCGCCTACTGCCTAGTTTGCTCTTAAGTAGAGAGCTATAGCCTCTGCAGTGTCTTTTCAAGAATGCGGGGCTTGGCGTTGAGCGTTCATGATCCAAGACCACCTGCGCGATGAAACGACATGAAGTCTGCTTGATGCAGAAGGGATCGACACACGTTTTGCCCTGGCTCGGGTTTAGGAACCTATGAACTATAAAGCAAAACGCTGAATGGATTGGTCCTAGTATTTTAAGAATTTGAAGTTGCAACCACTGTGCTTATGGCAAGGAATACTGCCTTCTTGATCTTGGATTCTTGGCTTGATACAGCCTTGAATGTAAATCGACCAATAGTATCAGGTCAAATTTTATCCTAGCTACCTGCGTAGGTACCTAGGCGCACTGTAATTATCCCCAAATCAGATAGCCCAACACTGAATAACAACTATTTTTATGGCACAAATTCGAGGGCGACGAGAAAAGAGTAGTTGCATGTTTAGAACAAATCATGGCCCTGTTGCAAAAGATTTCGAAGTAAAATTTCTTCGCCGGATCGTTCTAACACCTCCGTACTAGCGGCGCGCCACGCAGGCGCATTTTATCCAGAAAAAGTTTGGCGACAAGACCGGTTGTCATTCGCACCGCGCCCTATACACAATGATTGCCAATTGACAATCTGCCGCTTCCTGCGCTCCCTGCTCTTGTTCAATTGACCTCCTCTCGAGCTATAAAGTCATCATCTGAGCTTTGCTGGCATCGGCCAACTCATCTCTAGCTCTTTTTCCCATCTGATCATGCACAAAGCTTTTGCAGCGAGTTTACCTCGGGGAGCAATCCGCGCTCGACCCCTTCGACAGCTACTGTGTTCGCCATGGCCCCGAAGAAATTACAGCATCGTGGAGGACGAAATATCGCTAGGCAAGCTAGCGAGTCTCAATCCTTCCAAGCTCTCGACTACAAATACGACGACTCCTAAGGAGCTTATGCCGCCAGAGGAACTCATCTTTGGTCGAAGTTTCACGGGTAAGTTTGGTGTCTGAGTTGGGCAGATGCATGCTAACACCATCCACTACAGACCACATGCTCTCCGCCGAGTGGACTGCCTCTCAAGGGTGGCTGTCACCCCGGATAACGCCATACCAAAACCTCAGTCTCGACCCAGCAACATGCGTCTTCCACTATGGCTTCGAGTGCTTTGAAGGCCTGAAAGCCTACAAAGACTCCCAAGGCGCCGTCCGCCTCTTCCGGCCTGACAAGAACATGGCACGCCTGAACAAATCCGCCGCGCGCATCGCCCTCCCCCAGTTCGACGGCGCCAGCCTGATCGACCTGATTTCGAAGTTCGTCGCGCTGGAGGAGCGCTTCATCCCCTCTGCGAAGGGATACTCGCTGTACCTACGACCCACACTGATCGGGACCCAGCGCAGCCTCGGCGTCGGTCCCCCCGGCTCGGCGCTCCTTTACGTGATTGCCTGCCCCGTCGGCCCCTACTACCCTACTGGCTTCAAAGCCATCTCACTGGAAGCGACGTCCAGCGTGATTCGCGCCTGGCCTGGCGGCGTCGGCGACAAGAAACTGGGCGCCAACTACGCGCCGTGCATCGTGCCCCAGATGCAGGCCGCGACGCGCGGCTTCCATCAGAATCTGTGGCTGTTCCCGGAGCTGGATGAGAACGGTCAGATGCAGGAGTACGTCAGCGAGGTGGGAACGATGAATGTTTTTGCTGCTGTAGTGAATAAGACAACCGGAAAGAAGGAATTGTTGACGGCGCCGTTGGATGGGACGATTTTGGAGGGGGTAACGCGGGACTCAGTGTTGGGTTTGGCAAGAGAGAGGCTAATACCTGAGGGCTGGGATGTGGTGGAGCGTAAATTTACAATGGTAGAGGTAGCAGAGGCAGGTGAGGAAGGAAGATTATTGGAAGTCTTTGGCGCAGGCACGGCAGCTGTAGTAAGTCCCGTGAGGAAGATTAGTTGGAAGAACAAGTTGGTAGATTGTGGGTTGAAAGAAAGCGAGGAGGCAGGTCCAATTGCGAAGAGAATGAAGGATTGGATCGAGGGCATCCAATATGGCGACGAGGATCACCCGTGGAGGTTAGTGCAAAATGACTACTTTGCTCCCGATATACTACTGCCAGATACTGACTTTATCATCAGCTTCAAAGTTGCGGGGTGAGTGTGTTTGAGACGAAAATACGTCATTGCATTCTGGAAAACTCATGCCTTGCACGAGCGGCATTGCTGAGAAGGATGGGAAGGAGAAAAGGCAACCAGCCTCTTGAACATCTTGAGAAGGCGCCCGTGAATGTGCGCGGAAAGCCTTGCTGATGGGCGGAGCCGAAGCTTGCGATAAAGGTTTGTAACCACTGTGGCAGCGGCGTAGACCATGGAACAGTGTGCTACGGTGACCAGCCAATGACCAGCGAGACGTCGATGTGTTGGGTACTTTAATACACATAATCAAAAGTTTCCAACAATTCTTCAACTCTTTGCATTGGCCAACTCAATGACCTTTGCCGCAGCCTCCTCGAAATCATCGTACGCCAATAAATCCAGTCCACTCTCCGCAATCATCCTCTGGCCCAGCTCCTCATTCGTCCCTCGTAATCTGACCACCACCGGAACCCGCATCTTCTCCCCCAGCTCCCTAAACGCCAGCATTACGCCATCCGCAATCATGTTGCACAGCGTCAGCCCGCCAAAGATATTCACGAAAATCACCTTCACCCGCTCGTCCGCCAGCACGGCCTCAAACGACTTCTTCACTGTCTCCGCCGTCGCCTTGCCGCCCGTGTCAAGGAAATTGGCCGGGCGGCCACCGCGCCGGGAGAGCGCGTCGACCGTATTCATGGCGAGGCCGGCGCCGTTGACGAGGGTGCCAATGTTGGCGGACGCGTCCTCTGGCGTGAGTTTGACGTAGACGATGCCGTGCTTCGCGGCTTCGCCTTCGACGCGCTGGTATTCCGGGATGGCCAGGTCGCGGAGGTCGAGGAGGCGTGTCTGGCGCTGGGCAGAGTTGACGGCGGCGTCGTCGAAGACGAAGCGTTCGGGCTGGACGTGCAGGCCGCTGTGGTCTGGGTCGTTGGATTGGGATTGGGAGACGGTGAGTTCGAGAGCGAGCGCTTCGGAGGAGCGGAAGATGTAGAAGAGATCGTTGATGAGCGTGTTGAACTCGCTTTGGAAGGCGCTTGATGCGTTATCAAAGCCGATATGCTGGAGCAGGGCATTCAACGTCTGTCGATTTGGGCCCTTGCTGTAGTCAATCGGGAATGAACGTATCTCTTGCCATTGCGAACTCGGCGAAGCGTAAACGCTTGGACAGCGATTAGCTCTACTGATGGTCATGGCGATTATTGCCGATTTCTCGGCCAACGATATTGAATTGGATACATTGTAGCCCTTATTGCTAAGCATCTTTCTTGCAGCATCTGAGGATACAGTAAGGCTCCGACGCTGGGTTTCGCCTGTTATGTGATAAGAATTGCTAGGAAATATGGGTGTCGATCTGAGTGCACAACTTCGTAAAGTGTGCATCGTTCTTTTTGGTGTGTTAGCAGGGAATGCTCGCTAATTTATTGTTAGCAGAACTGGCAAAAGTCGGTCTCTGCTATTTCAGAATCTCACAGTGTTTTGTTTCAGCGAAGCTTGACCAGAGAGCAGACTCCTCATCGTTGTCCCAAATTTTGCCGGATGATCAACTATGGTCACTCCGACTTGCTCAAGCTTTTTTTGCTTCTCTTCCGCTGAGGGCTCACCAGGAGCCATCCATGCTCCTGCGTGGCCCATCACTCTCTCAGGAGGTGCCTGAAACCCAGCAATCAGGGCAGAAATTGGTCTGTGTGAGGATATCAGTATCTTGTTTTCTCGAATCTAGCGATTTGAGGACTTACTTAGGTTGGGTTGTCCGCTGATGGTACTCCGCTATCCATTTTGCCGCCTCGATCTCTGCTTCTCCCCCAATTTCGCCGATCAATACAATTCCATGAGTATCATTGTCGGTCTCGAAGACTTTGAGTGCGTCGGTCATACTGGTACCGGAGATGGTATCACCGCCAATACCAATACAGAGGCTCTGACCTACTCCGGCTCGGGATAGGGACGCAACAGCTTCATAGCTGAGAGTGCCCGATTTTGCAGCAATTCCCACATGACCTGGGGA
Organism: Bathelium albidoporum; assembly: GCA_021031095.1. Lineage (NCBI taxonomy): Eukaryota > Fungi > Ascomycota > Dothideomycetes > Trypetheliales > Trypetheliaceae > Bathelium > Bathelium albidoporum. Next base: position 103,001 of record JAGFVP010000015.1, read on the forward strand.
GAATGTTGGCAGGGGCTGGAATCCAATTCGACAATGACCAATCGCAGAAATGATGCCTGGAGAGTTGGCACCCACGAATCGAGATTTGGACTGAGTAGTCAGTATCGAAGATATCTAAGCTTATGTGAGAACCCGCTCGAATCGGTTTCTTAAGAATTGCCATGATCCACGAACCCGCAAGATGTCGTGCAAAGGTATGTGCTCTGCTACGGCTGCAATCAAGGGCACCTCAGCTTCAATGGCCTCCTCGATCGCCTTTGCTGCAAATTGAGCTGCCACAAAGATACCTGTAGCGTCGGGCTTGAGCTGTTCCTTTGCTTTCCTAACATTTGGCAACACGGGTAGGCCAAGATGCTCTCCGTCTCTACCAGGTGTGACACCACCGACTATTTTCGTTCCCCATTCTAACGATTGCTGCGCATTTTGCGTAGCCTGCCGTCCAGTAAAGCCTTGAAAGATGACACGCGTATCCTTTCCGATTTTCAGGTTCGGCACGGTATCTGCATACGATAAAGAGATGCCAGTGGATGAGAAAAGCCTTCGGAAGTCCCCTCTTCCAGCTTTCAAACGGGTTGTAGCCAATAATTTAGGGTATAGGCGTGGTCGAAGAAGCGCCATTTGAGTTTCTTTTGCCAAACATACGAAAGATTGCTGCTGCTCTTATACTCGAACATAGATAGTAAGAAATCCAGTTTCCAAGGGTTACTCAATTCAAAAATTGGAAGAGAACCGGGATACCGTTTCCCAGCACCGAATCCTCTCCACGATCCAGACTGTTGAGTCGAAAGACAGCGAAAAGACATGACGACTGAGGAGGAAACTAAGGCTTAAAAGGGACCATAGGAAACAGACCGAACTAAAGCACCACATCAGGTAACTCCGTAACTCGGCGCACCTGCCGCATTAGCCCGAATCCCCACGCTCGGCTCCTTCGCTCCTTCGACCCACCAGCCCCACATTCGCCATGCATCCACCCTGACACCCTGCGCTGCACCCTGTTTCCCGTCCGTTTCTTGTGCCAGCACCATGCCCCTCTTCATCCATGAGTGCTGCATTTCATTTACACAAAATAGCATGTGCTAGCACATAAAGCACAACCGTTACTATTTCTCAAATTCGAAGGGTCTTTACTCGGTATTGTTGCATACAAGTCTTCGAGAATACTGTTTGGCGGCCCTTTCACCACCATGCCCCGCGCTGGTCAAGGTAGGTTCTAATTTGAATACACGCCTCCTCTCTGAATGTGTCATCCACCAAGCTGGTGAGTCTGCTAAGATAATCTCTCAGATGCCACGGCCCTTTCCCAACCTCTGATGAAACTCTCTCTCCAAACCTCTCCAAAATCGACGCAGCCCTCGAGGAAGAAAGTTCCTGCAGCCGTTGCCGACTCCTGGGAAGACGAGGATGACGATGGCTCTCTCGATTCATCAGATACCGAGACTGAGGTGGACCCATCCGACTCCAGTAACCCAGCCTCCCGTCTCTCAACAGCGTCGTCGAACAGCTATCCGTCTGCACCACCGCCCACGCCGTCTTCTCCTTCCTTTTCCATGGCACCTCAGGATCAGCTTTCCTCCTTCCCATACTCGTCGCTATCTTCTGCCACAAACAAAAGTGGCAGCAGAGATGGAGGCATATCCACACGAGGCGACCGAAGGCCAGAGACGTCGACGGCAACTGCATCGCGCATGATAGCAGCAGGCTTAGGAGTTAGAGCTCCGAAGAGGACGGAAGAGCAGCGAGAGTATGATCGTGCTGTGAGGGAAAAGGAGAAAAAGCGATTGGAGACGGAGCGGGCAGAGGCGGCGAAGAAGAAACAGGCAGCTGAGAGGGCAAAGGCGGCAGTCTGGGAGAGCTAGATGTTGGAAAACCTCGGTGGATGCAAGTGACAGGTTTTGTTTTCTGAGGGTTTGCGGGCAAGTTCTCACGATTTTCTTGGAAAATATTTCAGGCGTCTGGTTTCACTCCTGGGGGCATTGAGCGGGTTTCGTAGCAAATCACTGATTTGGCATTGATTCGGTGTCCTGGAGCCTCTGTCTTGACATTTCTAAAATGACCAGAGTTTAAAATGAGTTGCAAAGAATGTGCATATCGTTCAGGGATCATGGTGTGAGCCAGAGCTCGACATGTACAGCGGTCAACACGTAAATTCAAAGCAAATCACAACTAGATCAAACAATTCTCGTTAAGTATGGAGAGCATCCCCTGGAACACGCATCCTCCAGCACCGCCCCTTTTAATTTCGTATCATCTACAGGGACAGCCGAGGCAATGACACCATGTGCGCCGATGATGCTGTGACCCAGAATCCCATCGCGAAGCCAGAATCGCTCATTCTGCTCTAGAAGAAGTCCATGAAAAAAGCACTGCCACCAGGCCTGATGTTCTGCTGAACTCCCTTCGCTCGACCGTCTGCGTAATCTCCTTCAGCAGCCACCGATTTGTTCTGCGTGCACTTCGAGGGTATCTCCGTCTTGCATATCAAGCTATTTCCAAGTCAGCTTTCCAATCCGTGGGAAATAGAGCAATTATCAGTGAGGAAATGGCAGCCGCACGAAGCCGCAAGGACTAGGATCTTCAAGCCTCGCACAGCGTGAGTGTGGAAGACATGGAGCAGGATTTCTGGATTATGATGCTCTCGTTCTTCACTTTAATGACTCACCGATTCAGGGTTATCTGAAGGATTCACGCGTTGACCGTCAAAGAGGAAGCGCACCGTATCTGGACGCTTCCCTTGCCGTTCACAGAACGCGTCCATCAGCTTCTTGAGTTGAGTCGTCCGCTTGATCTTGAAGAAAACTTCATTGTTGTTGTCCGTGACTTTGATATTCAGATGCTCTGTGGGTGCCGGCGCATCATCCGCTTTGCCGGGTGGGGGCGATCCGCCTTCAGACATACTGTCGTAAGGAACCGCACACTTTGTCTTGCTCGAATGTTTTTATGACTTGTAGAACGTCAGGCTGGGGGCCGAGGTACTGTATGTGTCTGTCAGCCAGCGAAGGAAGATTTTGACAATGAGTGGCCAGCGAGAGTTCCGAAGGCGCATCGGCTAGGCCATCTTGTTCACACGGTGCACAGTCATAGACGCCTCTGGAATCTCTCTGAAAAGCCACTTCGGGGGTGATGACGCACACGCTCGAGATAAGCACGCTTAGGCGGGAGCAGTACGGCAGTTCTTGCAAAGGCGCGAGGGTGTGGAAGGCGTCCGGGAGGGGAGCTCGGGAAGGTGGAAGTGGAAGGCGGAAAAAGCGAGGAGGGTGGGCGATATGATTTGGAGCCTTGGGCGGCCTCAGCACCAGGGTGACGGCATGAGGTTCTCTCACTGTGAGCTACCTTCGGGCGCACACTCGACATCCACTGACTCGGGAAGTGCTACACCTGTACAATACCCGGCAATTGATCACATGATGGATTGACTTTTCATTATCGCGCCTCGAAAGCATCTCGGTCCACCGCCTCGAATTCCCTAATCAAGGCCTTTATCTCGTCTCCAAGACCATGGTAAAAGCACCCCACTAGTTGAGCTGCTTGATGATGTTTTCTGAGACAGTACATATACAGGGCCTGGAAGAGGACTTGGCCCACGATCCCCCATGTCACCCTCGCGCATGTGCGATACAGAGTCTGGCCATCCACCGTGTTCTCAGTACTGCTTGCGAAATGTCTAACCCGAGGAACAGACTGTCTCTTAAAGAACAACTACCAAGAAGAAAAATGCCAGAAAGAGGTAGCTCTAATTCCGCATCCTATTAGCTTTTGTTAACCAGAATCTGCCAGGTCAATGCCCTGTACAACTGTTGCAACGTTTTCTATGAAAAGAACGGAGATAACGCCCAGAACGTTAGCTGTCCAAAGGCCTCTCTTCTCCGGTGAGCATGTAAATCTTACACCCAGCCGCTCGAGCTGATGGACGACTTAGATTGAAGATGAAGCAAAGAGCTCAAGGCTCTTGATCCTTGTATAGTAATGTAGTTTAGATGAAATTCAGTCCAAGCTGGATCATATGGGTGTCACACCTAATTTGCCGTCTATGCTGTCATGTTTTAGAATCTAGCAAGGTGAACAGAAGGTGTATTTGCTCTAAGGCAATCGTGAGCGCGCAAAGAGGTCGCATGGACCTGAACAAACACTGAGCAGTTTGAACCGAGACTCTAATGATTGCCTTGTTAAAGACATGAAGTCAAAAGAGTGACTGTGCGAAGCGGACGCGCATTTGCAGGCCCGCACGCGGGCGCATCACGTGAGCTCGCTCAGACCCCGACACCCCCTGTCAACCTGACTTAGTTCGAGGAACGCGGAATCACCTAGGACGTGTGCTTGTCGCTCTTCGAGACACGCATGGTTTTTTCTTATCACGTTAAAATTGCTCTATGTGTCACTTCTGCTTGTGAAGCTCAGTCGTACAGATGCTGGCTACCTAGGCATTACTTGATCCAAAAGTGATCAACAATGGCTCCCGTCACGCGTCCTTCTCAACCAAATATCTCCAAAGCTGCTGTACCCGCTTCAAGGCCGTCTATCGGCATATCCAACCGAATAGAGGATTCAAGAGTACGTTCTACTCTCAAACAAAGGTCAGACTTTACTAAAAGGTCTCTGAAAGGACTGTCAAGACGGCACGATGCCTTTTTTACGCAGCTCTGGCCCCCGGGACTCTCTTGATCTCATTACCGGCACCGTTCGCGAGGATCTCCGCCCAGTCATAAGCATGGCTGAACGCGTCGGAAGAGAAGTCGAAGACTTTGCTGAAATGCTGGATAAGTGGAATGAAAAGCGGCAAAAACGTGAAGATCGAGCAGTTGCGCTTGGCTTGCTGGATGATTGCCGAGACGTTGCAATCAAGGCTGTTGCGAATCTGAAAAAGAGACATGAGACTGAGCGGTCAAGGCGTGAGCAGGAGATCTGGAGTATTCGCGCACGCAACCTTCAGAACGACCAGCCGGACACCAAGAAGGATCTGGAAGAGATTGACCGCAAATTTCCCAGAACAGCCAAGGTCAAAGATCTCGAGTACTGGCAGGAAGAAGCCGATACTTGGGAGTTACTACAAATCGTCCTCGAAGGCGACGCTTTCCTTTACCACGCAAGTGGAGACCGCCGTAAACTCACGCATGACCCAGAAAACAGGCCTTCGGATCCTCAAAATCCGTGGCAGGATTTTCTGGCGCAGAACCCGCTCGCCAAAGAACGACATCTGATCACGAAATGGCTAGAATCCACAGCTGAACATACGGGAAACGACCTTAGCATTATGGCTGGGCGATTAGAAGAGCAGGCTGGACGAAACGCGGGGACATGGTCCCATGGCTTCCTAGACACAAGAGAGCGAATCAAGGGTGCTAAAAGATTGAGGCCTTTCAACGCTTCTGCTAAAGACTCAGATACCTCTATTGTCTCCAACCCAATGACTGGCGAACGAATTGTCTCAGCATTGGACCCGGATGCGAAGTTTCGTGAAGGATTACCACTTGAAGGAAGTGACGAGTTCTTTGAACGGTCTTTGTGGTTGACCTGTTGGGAGATGTTACGCCGAGGGAGGCCACTGAGTCAAGTGCGGGAATGGTGCGCAGAGCGACATGAGAATTGGCGGTCAATCAGTATCGGAGCAGCCACGGCGACTGAGCAACAGTCGCTCTCTTCACGGGAGATTTTTGCCCATGCACTTTGGCGGCGAATGTGCATCAAAGCTTCAAACAATACGAGAGCATCAGATTACGAACGTGCGGTCTACGGTCTGCTTGGAGGCAACTCTTTCCCTGTCCAGGTGGTGTGTCGCAACTGGGATGACTTGCTGTATGCCGATTTTAAAGAGTTGCTCGCGGGTGAATTCGAATATTTTCTTCGAAAACACTATTCGACCAATTTCCCCGAAGCAATCCATAACCTATCCGTGGAAGAGTCCATGAGGTTTTCAGACGCCGCAGATCCAATCACGGCAAATCTGACAGTGACAAGACAGGCTTTGCACGACAAACCCTTTGGAAAGGACATACAAACGCCTATGAAGGCAATCCAAGATGGCTTCATCAGCCATCAACCTATGGCATTGGTGTCTCGTCTGAGCGGCGCTCTTTCGAAATGGAAAATCGCGGACAGCCAGCTTTACGAATCGATATCTTCATCTCAGGAAATTTCTTTGCGAGCTTTTGCTCTGGACCCTCAGGCTCTCCGTGTCATGGTTCACGTCGTGCTTATTCTCCAAGACCTCGATCCAGACCACCTTTTTGACTCAGTAGACAACATACAGGCTGCAGACAATATTCTTATAGCGTACATTGAGCTTCTGGAAGAGGCGAGAAAACTTGAATTGATCCCATTATATGCATCGCGACTTCAATACGTGCGTCCGGAGAGCATCATAGCTCGCGTCTTGCCTACTATTGGAGCTACACGAGAACGAATGAACTTCATCAAACTGCTTCAGACATATCAAATTGACGTCCTGGGTGTGCTTACTGCGCAATATGAAATGCTACTTTCGCAAGGGAATATAGCCGTCAACGAGAAACCGGAGTTCGACCTCGATATTCTAGAACCGGCAGCGCCTACCAACTGGCCACGACAACGAGTCAAGAGCGCATTCTATCGAAACGAGCTTGAGGATGCGGAGTCAGCCATTATCCAAAGTCTCGAGTGGTTTCTTTTGGTTGATGGGCATTGGGTCGAAACCTTCAAAACACTTACCAAGGCCATAAAAATCTTTCTGCGTAAGTTGACATAGTTTTCTCGGGGTCTACCAACGTCGAAGTTGAAATTGCTAATAATGCGTGTCTTTCAACAGGACAGGGACGTATTGCCGCTGCTGTGGCTTTGTGCGAAAAGATGCCAACAAGAATCATCTCCGAACTCAAAACAGTCCCAATGTTCGGGACGAGCGTCGACGTTTGGGCTGAAGAGAGCCCAGAGGAGTTGGTAGAGCTGTTCGGCTCCAACCACTCCAGCGCCTCCAAATTGAGATATTTTTCGCCCGTCGCGCAACGCAAGCTATTTGCTGCACTCCGATCTCAATCAAAGTCATACCGAGATCTCGAGGCCTTGGCCAACGCACTGAAGGCTTTGCAAGACTGGCGCGGCTTCGAAGATACCATTTTGGAGTAAGTCTATCAATACCTTGCATGGACATGCTCTAAGGAGATTGCTAGGGTGAACAAGAGCACGACTGGGCTCCAAAGGTCCGACGAAGAAGAATCCAAAGTCGGGTATGATGAGGTTTTTGCAAGCATTCAGCCTCTACTGAAGGACGGTTGGCTAGTGGATGCTGCCAATAGTGAGTTCTCCTTGGCTTGAAAACGAGCGGTTGTTTTAGGGTCTGGCTAACAGTGCGAATAAAGCTGAAGAAGCGGAAGAACATCGACTGATCCGGAACACATATCTTCCGTCGATGATTCTTGGCTATAACAGCATGCTTGGCTTTGCGGCGCAGCTTTTCGGCCGTGACGTGTTTCTCCACAGCCTCGAATTGGCAAACATTATCGGCTTAAATGTACACGACATCAAAGCGACGACGCCGGGCTCTAGCCTTGCTGCAGCTTTCCTCGAAACGGGTCTGATGGAGTCATTAGTAACTTCGATGGCCTGGATTAGCTCGATGATACTGCATGCCAATGATAAGGCGTGGACACTCAGAAGGAAGAAGGTGAAGAAGAGAGGGCCAAATGGCGAGACGCTGTCAATCTGGGACCCGAACGCCACTATGTGTGCTGCAGACGAGTCTTGAGCGGAGGGCGTGAAGGTGGCAATCGCGCCATGGATCAAGAATTTTCTGTAGGGAGCGCCCTTGTGTGGAGGCGCTCTCCAAATGCTAAGCAACACACGGAACAATTCAAGACAGTAGGCAAGGGTTTTGCATGGGAGGCGGAGCATCTGTTTCTGCGTACAGCATTAGAGATAGTTTGTAGCGAAACACACCTCTGGTGGAGCGATCCGCCAAGGCAGATTTCAGTCTAGTCGCGCGCTTGGTACTTGGCGGTCGGTAACTGTCGAACACAGGCACTTCGCCCCTTGCCTCGGAATTGTGACCACTATTTGGATTGCACATTGATTTGCCAAGCCTGCCGACTGACGGCGCATGGCTTTCCGTGCTGCACCAATGTTTTCTTGGGCTTGGAGATCAAAGGCGTCCGACATCGGGTTGCTTTTGGTGTATGTAGCTCATGGCACCTAAGTATCCACCGCCCGGACCAGGCCCGAAGTGGACACAATCAGCAGCGTGAGTCCTGCCACCAACTTGCGTCTCTTTATGCAAAATATGTGAGTTCATCTATTCAGGCGGCTGGTTTGAGGACAACGCCTTGCGCTCAGCCCTGTTCTGAAAGAGTGCCGTTCTTCTGATTCGCGCAGTTGCGGCAAGTAATGAGCCGATGACGATGACAAAGCGGTCATCCATTCGTCGTGGAGAGTGATGATGTTGACTGGCAAGCCATAGTGTGCCTCAGAAAGTTGTTTCGATGTTTGGCGGACACAGGGTGAGCAATCGGACGGAACAGCTGCCCCCACTTGGGCTCGTCCTAGCTTATCCTTACCACCCCGGTCCTCTTAGCTTGGGGCAGTGCAAAGTGCAAACCACCCTCGCTCCCCTGGGAGACTGACTTTTGGCCATGGATTTACCTCCATTCTTCGTCGACCTTTGCGGCTTTATCCGGTTGCCACGACTCTATAGCTTTTTCGCAATCGTAGGGTCTAGCTTGTCATCCCTTGTCCGTTCCCTACACCACCGACCTCTCCCTTCCTCGTCTGTATCACTGCGCCGCCAATCGCCTCCTCCTTTTGGTTCCCATTCCATGCCGGGCACTGCCTCCTTCTTCGCCTTTTCCTCGGACTTACTCTCTAATCGATTGGCTTCGAGAGAGTCTCGAACAACGGAGCCATCGGATACTCGTAACGGTTAACAACCTTCTTCAGACAGGGTCTGGGAATGTCCACTTTTTTTTCTGAGGCGCTACCAAAGTATTTCACATACCTAAACACTCTGCAGTGGCATTCGGTACATTGTGTACTCCAGCAGTCGTCGTCTTGTGGCTGAGCGTCTGTCTATCGACCCTCGTCCGGCTTGGCCTTACGAAATTTTTTCGAAATCTGACCAGCTGATTGCTCCTTCCGGCACAAGCAGTGTTCCACGCGAGCTGGTCCCACGTTGGAAGCTCCTTCTCCACAGCTTGCGCTTCCTTACAGCCAATGCTATAAGCTTGTCAGCCATCCAATTTCTAGACTACACAGCCCCCCCCCCGGCCGGCTAGCTGTGTCCTATTTGACCATCGCTACAACTACAACGCCACTGCTTCCTTTCATATTCCCTTCATGAGTATCAGCCGCAGCAACGCACCAACCGACTCGCGTCTGCCACAGGCACATTTCGTGCAGCATCATCTAGGCAGCATCCGCAGCGCGGCGCGCGTCGTGCGCCTTTGCGGCCTCGCTGCTGAGTATGGATTTGGGCAAAGGTGACCTTGGGCGGAACACCCCATCGCCGGGTCCTGCTGCTCGGAGACAACTGGCACCAGCCATTACAATTGATACGTCTGCCGTTAGTTATCCCTCAGACATGGCTGAGAGCATTCTTTTTCGTTATCTTTCTGACTCGAACTGTTACGTGCAGGGCGACCTTTCTGGGCACTCTACGCCAAATAATAACCATCACCATGACGATCATGGCTCGCCTTCGAATGGCCCCCGCGAATATAACTCATTTGAAAGCAGACCCACTTCCCCACACAACGTATCTTCCCCAACTTCAAAGTGGGCCGATCAGAATAAACTATTATCTGTCCCGGGACAACGATCAAGAGGGAATTCCCTCGATTCCGTAACTGAAGCAGGTCAGCCCTCAGCAGTAAGCGAAGAGACATATATCAATACCTCCTCCTCTTCACAGGGCGACAAATCGACATCGAGAGATGGAAGCAGGAAATCCAATCACGATATTTTACCCGATGAAGAAGCTCTAGTGCCCGATCCTGGGACGGAGGCGGATTTTGAGGTTCCGGACAACAAATTCGCATTCTCTCCTGGGCAAATGGCAAAACTGTATAACCCCAAAAATCTGGGCGGATTTCACGCAGTAGGGGGTTTATCAGGGCTGGAGAGAGGACTACGGACCAGCAGGACAAATGGCCTCAGCTGGGATGAGCAGTACCTTGATGGTACGGTGTCATTTCAAGATGCCACTTCATTATCAACATCAGCGCCGGCCTTGAAGGGAGATGGGCAAAAAATGCGTCGGACTGAAACACATAATACCACGAAAAGCTTCTCACGGAGCCCTACGGACAATTCATTTGCTGATAGGAGGCGGGTCTTCTCAGATAATCGCATACCGGAAAGAAAATCCAAGAATATACTTCAGCTTGCTTGGCTAGCGTATAACGACAAAGTGCTCCTTTTACTGACTGGAGCGGCCATTATTTCTTTAGCACTTGGACTTTATCAAACTTTTGGTACTCCTTCAAACGGCGAGCCCAAAGTCGAGTGGATCGAAGGTGTTGCCATTGTTGTGGCAATTCTCGTGGTGGTCATCGTAGGGGCTGTCAACGATTATCAAAAAGAAAGGCAATTTGTAAAACTAAACAAAAGGAAAGAGGAACGTATGATAAAAGTCATCAGGTCTGGCAAAACGCAAGAACTTTCGGTCCATGACATCCTTGTTGGAGACGTGGTATTGCTGGAGGCTGGTGACAAGATTCCTGTGGACGGTATCTTTATCGAGGGTCACAACGTCAAGTGCGACGAGTCTTCTGCTACCGGAGAATCTGATATAGTCAAGAAAACGCCTGCCGATGACGTTTATAATGCTATGGAGTCGCATCAAAACCTCAGGAAAATGGATCCTTTTCTACTTTCTGGAGCGATAGTCACTGAAGGACTCGGCTCTTTTCTAGTCACGGCAACAGGGACTCACTCCAGTTATGGCAAGACGATGATGGCACTGCGAGACGATCCCGAGGCGACTCCATTACAACTGAAGTTGAACGTTCTGGCCGAATACATCGCAAAACTGGGAGGCGCTGCAGCGCTATTACTCTTTGTCGTGGTTTTTATCGAATTCCTCGTCAGATTGAGGGGCAATCATAATACGCCTCAGGAAAAGGGCCAAGAATTCCTTCAAATCCTGATTGTCGCCATTACAATCGTTGTAGTCGCTGTTCCGGAAGGCCTTCCACTAGCAGTGACTCTTGCTCTGGCTTTTGCTACGAAAAGGATGCTCAAAGACAATAACCTGGTCCGACAACTGCGCTCTTGCGAGACGATGGGAAATGCGACAAGTATCTGTTCCGACAAGACCGGTACCCTCACAGAGAACAAGATGACTGTAATTGCTGGCACGCTTGGGACTGCTTCGAGGTTCAGCGACCGGCGAACGCAAGCACCGAACCCTCGATCCAAACGCAAGCAAAGTGTGGATGAGGACATGGACGATGTCTCCATCCAAGAATTTCTTGGTACTGTCAACAGTGACGTGAAGAGCTTGTTGGAACAGTCCATTGCGGTCAACTCCACTGCTTTTGAGGGCGAGCACGATGGCGCCGAAACATTCATTGGCTCCAAGACCGAGTTTGCCTTGCTGAGTTTCGCCAGAAATCACCTTGATATGGGCTCCATCAGTATCGAACGCTCGAATGCGAATATTGTCCAACTCGTCCCATTCGACTCCAGCCGCAAGTGCATGGCCACTGTGGTCAGAATCAACGAGAGCAGGTATCGGATGTATGTAAAGGGTGCGCCTGAGATTTTGCTTGCAAACTGCACCAAGATTATTAGCGATCCGACCAAGGGCATATCTGATGCACTCATTACCAAGGACAATATGATTTCGGTCAGACAGACCATGACAACATATGCAACTCGATCACTTCGGACTTTGGCTTTCCTTTATCGAGATTTCGAGCAGTGGCCGCCACGTAACGCACGAAAGTCAGAGGATGATCCAAAGCAAGCTCTGTTCGACGATGTTTTTCGTGACATGACCTTCCTTGGCATCGTTGGTATACAAGATCCTCTCCGTAAAGGCGTCGCAGAAGCTGTCCGAGACTGTGTACAGGCCGGTGTCTTTGTGAGAATGGTCACAGGCGACAACATCTTAACTGCCAAAGCTATTGCTGAGGAATGTGGCATATATACGGCCGGCGGCCTGGCCATGGAAGGTCCCCAGTTTCGCAAGCTCAGCAAAAAGGACATGAACGACATTATCCCGCGCCTCCAAGTACTTGCCCGATCGAGTCCCGAAGACAAGCGCATTTTAGTGAGGCGGCTGAAGGATCTTGGCGAAACGGTCGCCGTCACCGGTGATGGCACGAACGATGCTCCGGCTTTAAAAGCTGCCGATGTTGGCTTTTCTATGGGTATCGCTGGCACTGAAGTTGCCAAAGAAGCCTCAGCCATAATTTTGATGGATGACAACTTCGCTTCAATCGTTAAGGCTCTGTTGTGGGGCCGAGCAGTCAACGACGCCGTCAAGAAATTTCTCCAATTTCAGGTTACTGTCAACATCACTGCCGTTTTACTTGCCTTCGTCACTGCCGTCGCGAGTAAAGACGAGACTTCTGTTCTTACAGCTGTTCAACTTTTGTGGGTTAACTTGATCATGGATACTATGGCGGCTTTGGCTCTCGCCACGGATCCTCCAACAAGGAGTCTCCTTTATCGCAAGCCGGACCCCAAGTCCGCACCTCTCATCACGCTTACGATGTGGAAAATGATTATTGGGCAGGCCATCTACCAACTCGTTGTGACATTCATTTTGTACTTTGCTGGCGCAAGGATCCTTTCCTACGGTAGTGCGCGGGAAGAATCGCAGCTCCAACCTCTTGTCTTCAATACGTTTGTCTGGATGCAAATTTTCAACCAGCTCAACTGCCGTCGCCTGGATAACCACTTCAATATTTTCGAGGGCATTCACCGCAACTATTTCTTCCATGCCATTGCCTTGATTATGGTTGGTGGGCAAACACTAATCATCTTCGTTGGCGGTCACGCTTTCTCAGTGCGTCGTCTCAATGGAGCGCAATGGGCATACTCAATAATATTGGGAGCGCTTTCGATTCCTGTTGGTATCGTCATTCGTCTAGTCCCGGACGAACTGATCCGCAAAGTGATACCAGAGTCCTTCCATCGAAAAACCGCGCCGTCGCTTGTGGTCGAGGACGAAGAGCGACAACTCCCATTCAATCAAGCACTCTTCGACATCCGCGATGAGCTGGCATTCGTCAAGAAAATCCGCGGCGGCCGTCTCAACGCGCTCAAATTCGCCGTCCAGCATCCGCGCGAAACTCTGCTCAATCACTCGCGCAGCGGTTCTCGCTCTCGCAGCAGCTCCCACCTCTCCGCGCCGCAGACCCCGAATGCGGAAGGCGACCACTCCCTGACCCACGGCGCGCTGCCTCCCACGCCCGACTCCCGCTCGCGACGACGCGGTCGCTCCCGCTCCAACTCCGCATTCGGCCCCGCCGCTGCCATGGCGGGCATCGTCGCCGGCAGCATCGTCGGCTTCTCGCCCGTCGATCGCGCTCACGGCAACAGCGCTGGCGGCGACAACGATTCACTGAAGTTCTCGCGTCATGATCGGCCCCTGATGCGAGACGATCTGGAGAGCGCGGGCGGCATCGAAGTCCATCCGGAGACAAAGCACGAAGATCCTGTCGTCGTGTCGGATCCGCTGGCGTATGGTGTGCCACCCAGTCAGGCCAAGGAGTTGACGCCAGCTTATCCCATGGGTCCTGTGGCAGGGGATCCGAAGTTGAATCGGGGCGAGATGGAAAGTGGCGTCGCTGGCAACAAGGACTATGCGGGAGGGGATGAAAGTCCCGAAGCGTCAGACAACAAGTTCGGAAAGGTCTAAAATGCATTTTCCCTTCAGCCGGTGGTGTTGTTTTTCTTTTTGGTTATACCCTTCCGGTGGAGCGGATATCTCAACGGTCTTAACATCAGTTTTCCGACGAGCCTACCTGTCGGTGTCTTTTATGTTTCCAGCGTGGCGTCTGGCTCGTTTTGGAGTCTCTTCGTGGGGAATCAACACGGTGTGTCGGCGGCCAACATCCTTTGTCGATTTCTTATCTGCACTCATAGATGGCGAAGGCTCCATCTGCCTTCTTTACTCTGTGTATTACTACTTCTCAGTGGCTTGTCGAGTTTAGGGATTAGTCGGTTTTGGATCAGAAAGCTGCCTCAAAAGAGTCAGATTGAAAGGGTCTGCAGATGTTACTGGAGACATTCTAAAGAGAGAGAAGAGAGGCGATTGGCTGTACATATTAGGAGCATCACATGCCATCAGCCTAGAACCTAAGCTTACTAAGAGCACCATCATCCCGGCCTGCCTACGTGCTTCTACCTAGACTTTAAAACCAACATGCTGAGTCCTCGAATCAATAGTCTGACAAAGTTTCATCTCTGTGCACACTTCTAGACCTTGGCACCTTTAGGTAAGCTTCATGCGAGTCAGCATCTAGAAAGCGACGGATTCTCTTGGTCAAACATCTTTCTCATCTTGATCAGGAGGAATGACCGCACGGAGAAAGCCCGAACATGGTCTTCCACGATGACGCCAGGCGGGGTCTAGGACAATGGCTGACGAGGATTTTAAATTCCTGCTGGTCATTTCCTCGCTTTCTCCAGCTTGCAAAGTGTTGATATTGGAGATATAAATTTGTGCTTGGGCGCTTCGCGTATCAAGCAGCTTCACATTCAAAATTCGCTCAAATTTCGAATAAGTGCAATTCAATTTCCACCATGAGCAACCCAATCAAAGACTATGGCTGGGAAGCGGTCCCACGATCTTTCGAACGACTTCTCGCCTCTCGACCTGAAGTCAAGAAAGCAGAGCCCGTCAAAATCGAAGACATCAAAGTCCCCGATACTCAACTCGCCAAAAGCGTCGTCGACCATGCGCGCAAAGAGTTGCGAGAAGAAACTTTCAACCACAGCATGCGCGTCTTCTACTACGGTAATCCATCCTACCGGTTCTTCTAAACCACTCCAATCTTTGATGTACCACCACCTCCGCCAGCGAAATCGATCCCCCACTCCTCAACTCTCCTCCCTCCCTCCGCGCTTGCTCACACACCCCATTCATTCATATCTACAGGCCAAGCCATCGCCACCCAACACTTCCCGCACTTCCACTACACTCCCGAAACCTACCTAATCCTCTGCCTCCTCCACGACATCGGCACCACGACCACCAACCTGCACGCCACCCACCTCTCCTTCGAGTTCTCCGGCGGCATGCTCGCGCACGCCCTCCTCCTCTCGCTCTCCGCGCCGCGCGCGCAGGCCGACGCCGTCGCCGAGGCCATCATCCGCCACCAGGACCTGGGCGAGACGGGCGCGCTCACGACGCTGGCCGCGCTCGTCCAGCTCGCCACCGTGTTCGATAACGTCGGCATGCACCCGGAGCTGGTGCACCGCGAGACGATCGAGGCGGTGGTGCGGGCGTGGCCGCGCAGGAGCTGGACGGGCTGCTTTGCGGCGACGATCCGGGAAGAGGTCGGGGTGAAGCCCTGGTGTCATACGACGCATATTGAGGGGTTTGCGGAGAAGGTGGAGGGGAATGCATTGATGGCGCCGTTTGATTGAGGATGGAGGGAAAGGGCGCGGCTTGGGTGGGTAAGCGTGGTGTTGTGGTTGTAGGAGCTTTGCTGTGTTATGCAGGTGTATGAGATATGAATGAAGTGAAAACAAAATTTTGTTGAAATGTCATTGACACAGTGGAATGAACCCATCACGTATGAGAGGCATTTAGCCAACAAGCGTGCAGTCTGAATATAGTGGATAGAATACTGCTTTTGAATAGTGTAAGCTTTCCGCAGTTACTCTCCCATTTTGAGAATATCACGACAGTCAAATAATACTCCACGGATCACCATATCGAATGAAACGCGGCTCCATGGAATGGCATCGCTTTTTAGTCTCTCAAGAGGCATGAAAGAGGCTACCCCAGATGGACTCTAAAAGGCGACATCATGGGCCATCTTCAAAAGATATCATGAACGGTCGTGTTTAACGAATTGGAGTCCAGGCCAGAGGGAAACGTCTATAAATCAGGAAGAGAGTGCTCTTCTTCCAGTCCTTAGCTTCAAACTCGGCCTAAGGGAGCACATGATTGAGGAATTCCGGGAACTTGTCTATGCTACGGAAAACGTAGGGCCATACGATGAATCCAGTAGGGAATGGAAATCACTCCGGCAGTGCGGTGACTCCGTCGGGTTGCGCAATCCAATGAGGGAAACGGGATACTTTCATGTCTACAACACGGACGATAGCATCGCGCAGGAAAAAAGTCACAGTGACGTGAAACGTCCTTCTTCTGGTGTTGAACAGGATTGGGCCAGGTAGGTGGATGGAGGTAGGGAGGCGGAAGGTTGGGGAGATGCGGACGATGCCGCTTTGGGAAATTTTTGGAAGAATGCGGTGCAACTACAAAACAGAGTACCTCGTATCTCCGGCCTCCCCTTCGTGTTCTAGCATATGGCACGCAAGAAAAAAAATCAGCAGCCGGAGGTTTCCGAAGTCACACAACCAGCGGCGACCCCGGCTACTACGAATAAATTCGGAGAGTCCCAGCCCTCCACCTCAGCCCTCATTATTTGCAGGAACAAGTACGTCCCCCACCATCGAAGCATCCAATTGATCTTCTGGCCAACGCAAATAGGCATTGGCGCTACATCTCATCCTTCCATGGCCCTTGGCTCCAATTGCCACCTGAAGTCCTCGAAACGCTCGCTAACAGCAACTATTTTGCACCTCGACCTCGTCCAATTGACCCCGCCGTCTTTTACGACATCGTAAAGATACGGAAAGCCATTGAAGAAGCTACCAACCTTGCTGTGCGTGCAACAAATGGAGTGGCCTCATCCGCACTCAACAATTCCTTCAACGCGGGCAATGGCATGCTCGGGGGTGGAAGCGCGGCGGCGCTGGGGCTTGGCTTTGGAGGAGGGAACGCCAAGCTGAGTAGGGAGAGAAAATACCGCATGCGGGAATTGGCGACGCAAAAGTTATCACATGCCTACCATTTGGACGAAATAGCAGCAAGCGTAGCTACTATGCAGTCGGCTTCCTCCCTAGAGGACGTGGCAAGTCATGTCCTCCAGCGGAATGCCAACGACCCCGACGGCAAATATGTTCACTTCTTTCACGAAAAAATCCCTTCCAGAATGATGGCAGAATGTACGCCACTGGAGCCGCTCGATGAGGTCATCGCCGAGAGACCTCTAGATGGAGAGCCTTTTCGAACAAGGGCATTGACGCGACTTTTCAAAGACGACTACGTTGGTGCAGCCAAGGATTTGACAGATGGCCTCACAGCGGCAAGATACAAGATGGCGCAACACCGGGCAGGCAAAGATCAACTTGTTCTTGCTAGTGATGCTCGAGCGGAAAGAGAGAAAGCAAATGGGCATAATGGACCGTGGAGGCAGGACCAAAAGGTACCCGAAGATGATCAACCATCCAGCCTCGAAAACCAGCTGTTATTCCATCGTGCTGGCGTCTATCTCACACTAGCTTGTCAGCATATCAATGAGGCATTAGACGCTATGAAGGAAGCAAATGACATAGCTTCTCACTACCCTCAGATGGAAGATGGAAACTCGCATCTCCAGCCGCCTTCACGGAGTCCTGAGCAGAAAAGTGCTCGCATAAGACATCTCAACTCTCGGAAGACTGTCAAGACCTATGCAAAGCGAGCGCTACGAGATTATATGGGGTTTTTGGCAAATTTGGATTATACCCCCGGCCTTCCGTTCGGCGTTGCTGAAGAGTTTTTACATCGTGTCAACACCATTGCCAATGGCACCAATGCCTTCAACAATTCCAAGTGTGCAAGTCCGAGCTCACTGGGTCCGGGTTCCAACGGTAAATTCAACGACGAAGTCATGTCTGATGCTCTAGTCCGACGAAAGAAATCACCAGAACAGCATTCTAATAACTTTGATAACGGGAATGGCTGGCCTTCGCTTCCACCAAATAAGATATATCAAGTCTCGGACCTTTTCGCCGCCACCCCGCCCGCCAATCTTCCTCCCTTTCCTGTAGCTTCGTCACAGACCTTTGCTAGATCAACGTCAAAAATTCCTGAAGCCGCAGCTAACGCCCTCCACGACTCAAGCGAAGCAATCACCTATCACCCGCTTCTCACCGACGCCCTCCACTCCCTCCTCCTCTGTCACGCGCTCCTTCAAACCTCCCCGAAAGAGCTCCTCCGCCACGCCCACAACGCCGCCCGCCTCGCCCGTGTCTGCGACGGCTACCCCGTCTTCCTCGCCGCCCGCTCCCCCGCCCGCGCCGACTGGATCGAAGTCCTCCGTCGGGCAGGGAACTGGATCGGGCTCGGCCGCTCCTGGGAATCCCTCTGCAAGCCCGCCCCTCTGCCCAGCCACTCCACCAATAGCAGCAGCAGCAGCAGCAGTAGCAGTAGCAGCAACGGTAGTGACGCCAGCCCTACCGGCTGCTCCTCCTCCTCCTCCTCCTCCTCCTCTACTACACTTGCCTCCTCCGCCGAGCACCACCCCGCCCGCCCTTCTCCCCGCCAGGAAACCGCCCAGCAGAAGCGCGCGCGCCGCAAGCACGAAGCCATCCTCGACGCCCTAGCCGACGAGCGCGTCGTCGACGAGGCCAGCTTCGCCGCCGCCGTGCGCGCCCGCGAGCGCCGCGCCCTCGCCGACGAGGTCCATCGCAACGGCGACGAGGCGGGCCCCTACCTGCCGCTGCCGGCTGCGGATGCTGCGGCTACGAGAGCCGGGCCTGAGCATGGCAGCGGCGGTGGCGGTGGCGGTGGTAGGGGTGGTGAGGGGCAGGCGGATGGTGTGAACGGCACGGCAGCGGCGGCGCCGAAGCGCTGGGCGCAGGAGGACGGGAGGGAGTACCTGATTTCGACGGAGCGGGCGGAGGCGGTGGCGCGGTGGGTGCGGGAGGCGCCGCTGACGGTGGAGCGGACGGGGAGGAGTCGGAAGGCGGGGAAGAAGGGGAGGGGTAATAAGAAGATGGGTCGGATCGGTGCGGAGGGGAAGATGGGATTGGAAGGGGTAACTGCAGGGCTGGGGATCGAGGCGGAAGAGAATTCTTATAGTAGTCCCGTGGAGGAGGAAGTTGATTGAATGAATTATTGTGCTCAGCATGGATGATGTGGTTTGTGTCGAGTCCGCAGATTCGCATGTCCTGCATAGCCATGTAGCTTTTGCTGGCAAAAATGCAGAGTCCTATCAGAAGATACCAGCTCTTATGATTGTCGTGAACTTGATGTACCAGTGACATTATGATAAATTACATTAAACTCATGGGGTATCTTGTGAAACCATTCGCACGCAAAAAGAAGTTGCCCCAACTCCATTGCCCGATGGAGAACTGACTCCGTGGATTATCATACAGCAACGAATAACTAAGCAGACAAGAAAACAGGACTTGAACGCTGTTTGATCCAGGGTGGCTTGTTCTGTTGCCCCAAAATTTTGTAGTTTGCGGACCTGATATTCACCTGATGTGGAAAGCAAACGTAATGCGCCGAACGGCCCTCGAAAACTTTGTACCCGACTTTCCAAAACCCACCCAAGAGTGTAATACAGCGATCAAACATGACGCCGGCACCCCACGGAAAGGAAAATGTATGTATCAATTTCTTGCTTTGTTTCTAGTAGCTTTAATCACGCAAGGGCCGCGAGAGAGTCCTCTGTAGTGGATGGTCAGGGAATGGTGACTCCGCTTCTCACTCCCGCGAGGCAGGCCACAGCAGAAAAGAATCGACCCAATCCTCCGAGCCGGGAGCAGTGTCGAAGGACCCGTCATGTCCCATGAACGGCGACGTCGTTGGCACCGCGCCGCCCGACGGTCCGGCCACTGCATTCCCGGCACTTCCACTACGGTAGCCGGAATCGGGTGTCTGGGGCTGCCACGAGCCATTGGAGAGGTTTGGCGCCATTCGAGGAGCCGACGGCGCTGCATACTGGGTCGCAACTGGTGCTGGGCAGTTAGGAGCAGCACCGGTGTTGTTCATAACGAAGGTTGGGTTGCTTGGGACCAAGCCCGGGTTGTTCCCAGCCAATCCTGGATTGGCAATGCCAAAACCAGGATTATTCGCACGGACGGTGGGGATGTGACCATATTGATTTGGAGGGGTCTCACCAAAGAGCTGCTGGCCTTGTTGATGCGGGACATTCTGTGGGTAACCACCTGCGTTATGAACGTTCTGCGACGGTAATTGCATTCGAGCTAGCTCTGGGGAAGCTTCGGATTGGGTTGGGCTGGTGAAACTGGGCTCATTCGACAGCCTTCCAGACCGACTGCTCTCAGATCTCTCCAACAGCACGGTGATTGCATCCTGGAAAAGAACTCGCATAAAGGCCGTAACATCTGCCTGCGCAGGCCGTAAACGAGCCGGGATATGAGTTTGAATCAGTTCGTCAATGACCTGCGGACCTTCGGAAAGAGTGAAATCCAGAAGCTCGCGAAGTTGTTCAGATAGAATTGCATCAACGTACGGAGTTTTCGGGTGAGCTGTCCCCGGGAATAGAGTCTCAAAGATAGCAAACCAGTTGTCGAAAATGCTCTTATTCTTGGACACCCTCCGTTCGAGAAGCTTCCGTTGCTCCTCCGTAACGTATTCGAACTTTACAGGGGAACGGTTCTGGCAAGTCCGGCTTCTGGCATGCTCGTCACGCACGTCTTCCTTGTTAAAGGTCTGGTAGCAGCTCGGGCAGTATATCGGGACGCCATGACAACGACGCAAATGCTGCTTTACACGAGAAATGTCCCTTAGTTTGTATCTGGCGCAGTTTCGATGCTTCTGAGGATTGAACTTGTAGAAGTGGCAGGCTAGAAACTTGTCAGGTTCCCGGTTTCCGTTCGTTGGAGACGGCCGTGAACCATTATTGGACTCTTCGTCATCGTCGCCATCTCCCTCAAGCTCGTCAGCCTTTCGCTTTTGGGAAAGCTTTCCTTGCTTGGATGAACCCTTGTTGGTCTCTTGGCTATGACCCGATGACGACGGATTCCCTGAACTTCCACGTCCATTCGCATGACGGTCACGAGTACCAGCTCCTAGTCGAGCATATAGTAATTCCAACAATCGTGCAACGGCAGGGCCTCTCAATGGGTCAAGCACGTGACCCGTCCAGTCAACGTCCATTCCGAACTCGGACTCATCAGAAGATCCAGATGCTTCAGTCTCAGTAGACAACTCTCGCTCAGAGCTCGGACTGACATCGAACGAGACAGCATCCTCGGCTGCAAGCCCCAGCTTGAGCATCTCTTTTCCACGTGAATTGACCACCTGTTGCAAAGTCTTGATATACTCAATTGCCTTTTCCATTGTTGCTGCTTTGCTTCTATTTTTAGAAACATCATATCCACCGTCTGGCAGCTTGTCGGTAGGTGCATCTCCAGAACCATCCAACGGGTGCACAGCGGGCAAAAGGCTCTCGATTTGCTGCAATGCAGAATTTATTCTCTGGCGTCTGCCTTTTTCAGCCGATTTGTGATTCTGACTAATGGAATCTCCCGGGGTCAATTCCGGTGTTTGTGTGGTAAACCATGCCTGATGGTCAGAAGTCGACTCAAAAAAGTCTCGCGAAACATCAGGAACCAGCTGTGACCAGCGTGGGATTACTTTTAGCGCCTTGTCAAGTTTTCGTCTTTTTGGTGTGCTGCTCTCTTGTGAAAGACCTTCGGCGCCGAATTCTAAACCATCGAAATGAGGCTCAACAGTGGAAGCGGCCGAGGCGTAGGCACTATCTATCGAGGAAAAGGTATCCTGGACTACAGGAGAGGCCTCTCGCATTAGGTTGGACCGTCGATCGGTCGAGGTCTCAGTGGATGCCGACCTTTCATACACGCCGCGAGACCACGGGGTATCAGTATCTACCATCCAGGAGGAGATCCAGGGAGAGGTTTCCTTGTCGTGACGTGACCGCATTTCAAGGTTTCCATGCTTGAACATGACATCGGAATTGTATCCTCCACACTTCCAATTCGAGTTGATACAATTCGAACAACCGCGTGGCTCCTCACCACATTTGATTCGTCGCCTTCTACAATTTAGACACCCCGTCTTTGTCCGTACTCGAGGCTTGAACTCTCGATACGTTGAAGCCTTGGTCTGACGTACTTCAGCGAACAGTGAGCTGTTGGTCTTCTTCGATATAGTATAGGAATCATCTAGCTGCTCGGTCGGCGTCGATATACCACAACGCTCGATTCTTGTCTCGCCGGATTCGAGCTGGTGGCTTTCCAATTTGTCGCAAGACGCATCAAAGAGTACGAAATCGCGATCCTCGGATTTTTGGGAATCTTTGGACAATGGCGTATCAAGCTCAAAATTCTGAGGATAGGAGGGCCACTTGCTGTCGTAAAGTAGGTCAACCGAGGACGTCTCTAGTTGCCATGAAGCAGCAGCAGTGGCAGAGAAAGAAATGCTTGAAGCAGACGCAGTGGTTGCTGTCAGCCCTGGATCAGGCGTCTCTGAACTCGTTGTGAGAATTATGTTTGGATATTCGTGTCGGGAAAGAGGGGTCAGGGGAGTTCGGCTTCGTGATGAGGTACGGCTTTCAGAACGCGGGTTTTGAGGAGGATTCTTGGGCTTTCCCTTCCGCTGTCCATTCGTTTTGGAGCGAACGTATTGCCAATTATGGGCCTTTTCCATGTGTTGCTTGCAATTGCTCTCGCGTTTTGATGAGTACTCGCATGGCGAGAAGAGGCATTTGAATAGCTTCGGCGTTGCTGAATGTTTATCGTTGACATGACGATTTAGCTCTTTCTCAGTCGGTAATCCGTATTCAAAGTATTTGCACTCAACCTCAGGACATTTCCAGGGCCTCGAATGAGTCTTTTCGTGCTTTGTGAGGTCGCAGGGGCGTCGAAAACGTTTTCCGCATTCACGACAGGTCAGACCAGAGGACTCGGACTCGGTAGGGATCCGTCGTGGGTTGCCGTTGCAGACGTCATCATTGCTAGGCAGATACTTGATCAAAACGGCGTCAGGATCTGATCTGGGCTTGGTAGACGAAAAGGGTAGGGAAGGTCGTTTGAACTGAGAGGCTTTCCCTGGAACATGTTGTTGTGGCTCAGCTGTGGGGAGATGCTCGTAAGTGTTCGGGACGTTCCGATCCAAGGCAGTCTCTAGGCAAAACATCGTTTGAGACATTTCGCAGAGCCGAGGGCCATTGGAGAGCGTGACAGGGTAGAAAAAGTAAGGCTATGAATTGTAGGAGAAGGTATGCGAGGAAAGACGAAAGACTTTTTCCTTCGAGGCAGCGTTGCCAGCTGGAGAAAAAGAGAAAATGGGATTTATTGGGGCATTTCAATGCCATTCTGAAGGTGTGCCTGAGGATGGGGCTTTGGAGTTTATATACTGGAGGCGGCGCAGCTCATGGCGCGCCGACAGAGCTATTCGGTGAAGGCACAGCGGTGGATTACGTCCTATCAAGGTCCAAGTCTGTGGCGGATTGATTGCCAAGACTTATCATACAGTCCGTATCAAGCTTGCAGGAAGGAGTTAAGTACAGTTAACGAAGCGAGATCGTCCAATCACAGTAGCCGTCACAGAACCGCCAGCGTAAGAAAATCGATTTGAGGATAAGCTTCACCTGTTACGCTGTAGGAGACTCTTGTTACAGCGTAGAGGCTTCGCCCCAGCTTTGCAGCTCGCCCAATGACGTCGAGTTCACAGCCACCAATTAATGCCGCAGGCTGTGCCACAGCATGGCCGTTTCTGAAGTTGGAGAATCTGAACAGAAACACTCTGAAAAGCAATGAGAGAGCAAGATTGCTTGTGAACCATCACGTTCCAAGAACTCGTTCCATTCAGTTTTACAGAGGGTTCGGATCGGATCGATCTGACAGTCGCGCATGGAACGTTCCAGCGTCAGCGTCCTTTCCGAGATGGAGCGGAGGAACGCACAGCGGTGCGTTGTTGCTTCACGGCGAAATGCCATCGAATCAAAGTAGCAAAAACCATTTGAGTCATCGAACGCACTTCAGCAATTTGCACAGCGGTGTAGTGTGCATGTATGAAGGTGAGAGTAGATCGAAAATGATGCCAGCGAAGAAGCTCCGCGTCTTTTTGGACGCACGCACCCATCGTGCTCCAAACACGTTCTCCAGTCGCGTCATCGATTTCCTATGACGAACAGTCCCAGTCAACGTTAAATCATCCTCAATCATATCCGTACAGTCCGAGACTGGAAAGACCATTTGGTACTCTCTAGCACCTCTATGGCACAGAGTGCCATGAGGCACCATGCACCTCACCTCAACGCCGTCTTCGAGGGCTATTATTCCAAGTTTAGCCTTCCCTCTGGCGCGTCTCTGATTGTAATCATTTGCTCCGTCCCAAAAGGCCAGAAAAATCGACACCAGCTTTCATTTACGTACGTGTCTCCGGACAGCCAGAATATCATCCAATATGAATTGTGGCCGGAAGACATGCAGCGCATTCCGCATTCGTCTGGCAACTCGTTTGAAATTCGCGTTCCCGGCATTGGACAAATGACGTGTTCGAAATCTTCATCCACAAATTACTCTTTCGAACACCCTAAATGCGTGTTCCGAGCTAGGACGTCCATGCCGAAACCCTGGTCAGGAGTTGCATCGACGCCAGAGGGTCTTTTGGTCTATCTTCCGCTTCCACTGCACTGGCACGTTCACTCTTTGGGTTCTTTGGTAGACTACCAGCTCGATTTCCCAAAAACATCTTCTTTGCCTGCGTCTGACCGAGGAGGAGAGGCTGTTGTTCATGAAGAGAAAAACTGGGCTCATTCTTTCCCCGCCGCACATATGTGGGTGCAGGCCTGGGATTCGGCGAGAAATCATGGCATATGTCTGGCTGGTGGAAAGATTCTGGGAATGGAGGCTTTTTTGGTGGGATACCGCAATCCAAGTCGAGGACTAGACCTGACTTTCCGACCTCCGTTTGCACTGTCAGCATTGAATATTTCGCCATTTATGCACACTCGGAGTGATTGGGAGCAGAGACACTTCGAATTAGAGGTTCGTAGCTGGACTCACAGGATTCGTGTTACGGCACAAGCACCAGAAGCCACCTTTTTTGGGTTAAGTGCCCCGTTTTACGATGGTCATCGGAAGAATTTCTTAGCTCAGAGCATGGCTGCACGAGTTGACGTCGAAGTCTCGACACAGACAGGCTGGCTTTCATGGCTGGGTCTCGGTAGGTGGGAGAAAGTTTGTGAGGAGAAATTCGAAAGAGCCGCACTGGAATTTGGTGGTGCCTATTATCCATTGGCTGGAGATGAGAGGCGCAAGAATGACTAACTATGGACATGAAGTACACTTCCTATTGAAAAGAAAGGCAGTTGGAAAAGAAAGACAATGTGCATGCAGAGCAAAGACAATGTGCATGAGTAGCTACACCCATCTTCTCGCCGACGCAGCTGGCTTCGATCATGGATATAAAGTACACTTCCTATCGAAAAGAAAGGCAGTCGGAAGAGAAAGACAAAGTGCATGAAGAGCAAAGAGAAAGTGCATGAGTAGCCACCCCTATCCTCTGGGCGACGCAGCTGGCTTTGGCCAATACAAACGAATACCATCCGCGGTAGAACCTTGAAAGGAGTTGCTCGCCTTCTTGCGTATTGTCTTTGAATCAATACCCCTCCCCGTTTACGTCTGGATCATACGGCGCGTTGCAGATGCAATGGCAGATACAACAAATCCACCTCCCGATGTACCTCCCCATGCATTTCAATGGTCTTAGAATCATATTGCGTAGACAAAGCTTGAGGGACTTGGCGACACCTGACGGTTTTTTGCAGCAGCAGCAGTGTCTCGAACCACGATCTTCGCCTTGGCCTTTACTGAACCTTAGGCTGGCCTCCATGAATTCAAACTCCTCTGAGACTTTCTAGGTCACTCGTGGACCAGGTTGATTTTGGGGCCTGGCATCAGAACTTGCTGGAGGCACGGGCGGTGTAGCTGCTTCAGGATTCTCATCGCTTTGTCTGTCAGTACCAGCTGCGCCGCTCGTTGTCAGTCCGCCTACATCTTCCAACCTTGGAGTATGAATGCCGGAAGGATGAGCTGCACCGCTGCTGCTATGCGACTGAGCTGCTTGCGGGCTGGAACCAGGTTGCAATTTAACTGTCGGTGGAATTTTAGCAGATTGACGCTTGCGACCCTCACCCATGAGCGGCCCTGTTTCATTCTGCTGCGAGTAGTGTGAGCTTGCGGATGCATGGCGGTCAATGTGAGAATCTTGGCGGGAACCATGAGTCGGGGCCATAACAGGCCCAGTACCTGCTTCTTGCGGCTGATCCGAGACTCGCGAAGAAGCTTGACGAAATGCCGGATGCACCAAACTATCGGGCAAATTACGTTTGGTTCGAAACTCTTGCAACAGCCGGTCAATCTCCTGACGAGTTTCGAGAGTGGTGCCATGCCAGGTATGTGGCCGTCCATCAGAGCGTCTCCCAGGGCGTCCTTCAGGGCCTGGTGCCGGTGGCCGAACAATGGACGCTCCTGCCTGGCTTTGATCAACCATGGATCGGTTCGCAAAAATTGCCCGTTCTCTATCGGTTCGACGGGGGCTGAAAGTGCTGCGCAAGAAGGTGAGCACCCTCGAAGGCTGCAACATCGACCTCTTCCTCTCTTTCATGTCATTAGCACAATATCCTGCGGATCCTGCGGAGTGCTCTCTTGTAGACACGGGCACACTTACTCCGAGGATTTGGCACAGGCTCGACAGCCGTTGCACGTTGTCTCGAAGTGTCTGCATTCCTATGCGGGTCTTCAGTCGCTTCAGAGCTGGCCTCCGGGGGGTTTGCTGCGGTCGCCACCGCACTGAAATCAGAGAACGGCGTATGCTATGGCTAGTCAGCATTCGTGTACTGGAGACACGCCAGTCTGCACAACAGCCTTACCAGATCAATATTCTCGCTTATAGAAGCAATATAACGACGGGGCTGCGCAATGTCCTCAGCAGCCGGTGGTGGCAAGTCTGGCGGCTGCAGTTGCTGTGCAGAGCCAGTCTGTGCTGAATGACGTTGGAAAGGTCTTGAGAAGTTTGAGGGACTTCCGCGTCCAGAATCTGTTTCTATAGGTCCTGCATTTTGTCCGGCACCATCACGAATGCTTGCATTTATCATTGCTCTCATCTGCTCTCCTGTACGATATGCAGGTCGCAAAAGCATTCGCTGTCCGGCCCCTTCTTGGTGTTCTTGTGCCGACTCCGACTCGCTGGGGCCGGGCCATTCGGATGATCGGTACACCGTTGGTTGAAGCATTTCCTGTTCAGTCTCTGCTTCTTGTTGTGCATGCTCTCGACTCGATGTTAACATGTCGGCATCATGCGATTCCCTTGGCGCAAGTGAGAAACTCTGGCGTGGCGATCCCTCGTACCCGGACGGCGTTGATACAATCGAATCGGACATCCCTCGTCCAGTCAACTTGTGTAGTGTCGAGGAGTCGAACCAAAGCCGTTCCTCTGACGCTGGTCCTTCGGTAGAGGGGGCTGGATCTGTAGACTGGCCACTGTTCGGCGGTACCAGATTATCCCGATGGGGTGATCTGGGAGGAGAAGCTTGTTCCGCCATGTCGTTGGATTGAGTTACGGATCTTTGAGATAAGTTGCTCATGGCCCGAAATCTTCGGGGCAAGGACTGGGACAGGTTGAACGCGTGAAGTGCTATCTGGGAGAATTGGGAGGAATGACTAGGACTACCAAGGACTTTCAAAAATGATAGCCGAATTTCAAACGATACTTGGCGAAGAAGGATAGTCAAAACGATTGACGGATGCTTGAGATGTAGAAAAAGTAGAGGGGTAGCCAAAGTGAAGAAGAGTAGACTCATCGAGCGCCATGGTTGCTCTTGCATGTTAAACACTTTTCTCGCCTGCCCATGTGCATGGTCTTCTTCACACTGGTCAAAAGTGAGTAAACCAATCTCCTTCGTCACTTCCATCACCAGACTACGGAAACCTGTTTTGATCCGTGAGAAACTGCTTTCCAAGGCAACCAACATATTTGGATAAATTTAAAGAGCAGTACTTCCAATATCGAGATCTCTACCTTAGCAATCGGACGAGCAACACAACAGCAAATATCGCAACTTGTTGGCTTCAATGAATTTTATTGCTACTGGCCACACCACTTTTCTCCTGACTGCATTTGCTTGCATCAAGTGGCCATACTGAATGCGCGCTCGATGGAACCAGCTGCTTTGGACAGGTCCTGCCTGTGGGGCACTCGCTTCCCAACTTCTTGCGTTTGGTGCTGCGTTTGTACACATTTATTGCAGTATCAACATTTTCGCAGCATTCGAGGGCTTTGCCTATCGCATAAATGCCGGATTGAATCAAGATGGATACTGAGTATTTATCAAGGTCTGCTGCATAAATCGTCACGAGGCCCCTGAAACGAATGCTGTAGCGGCACCGTGTTGTCAATAAAGACTCCATCATGGTTTGTATCTGCATTCTTGATCAGTATTGCCCATGTCAATCATGTCGATGGGTAATGTAGTTATTCGAAGCTGTATCTTTAAAGACAGGTGTGGATAATTGGCTTACCATGTAGACCGCTCCAATCTAATCTAACGAACGCCCATAAGTTACCGAACGATGTTCTGCGAATCAAATGTCACCTCATATTTGCTATCATTGTCCCAGGCTCCTCTAGATACGCCTTTACCCTCTCAGCGCACCGTGCGGCTGTTGCGCCATCCACGATCCGATGGTCCGCACTCCAACTGAGAACAGCCTCTTCTCTTTTCACCAAGTTGCCATTCTCATCAAACCCTGGTACCAATCTTGCCTTGCCGACCCCCACAATCGCAACTTGTGGCGCGGCAATCACGGGTGCAACGACACCGCCTCCGATACTACCGATGTTGCTTACTGTAAATGTCCCTCCGTTCAGGTCAGCAGGAGACAGTTTCTCAGACTGTGCCAGAGTCGATAGTCGCACGATTTCTGTGGCGAGACCGTGTACAGTATGATTTTGAACAGCGCGTATCACCGGAACTATTAGGCCCGACGGAGTATCGACGGCAATGCCAAAGTTGTGAGAAGCGCGGTAGATGATTTGAGGCTTCGAGGAATCGGACGTGTCAAGACTGCTGTTGAGAATTGGATATTCCTGAAATGCAAGGGAGGTTGCTTTGAGGATAAATGGCAAGAGCGTTATGTTCATGTTCTTGTCTTTTGCGGAACCTTGAGCGGCTTTGTTCTTCAGGACTTCTCGAAGACGATTCAGTGCGGACATGTCGACTGTCGTACTGTACATGAAATGCGGAATGGAAAGGGAACGCGTCATTGTTTTGAACATGCCATTTTGTACTGGTGAGAGAGAGACTGTCCGATCTTCGCCAGCAGGTGAATGCTCCAGATGAGAAATAGGAGATGGTGAAGAAGGCGGAGTCTGATCCCTTGACGCAGCAAATCTCTGGACGTCTTCTTTCAGGACTCGGCCGTCCTTGCCTGTGCCTTGGATATCCGCAATATTCACATCCAGTTCCTTTGAGAGATGCCGGACCGCAGGTGTCGCAAGGGTTGCATGTCTACTCTGAGACGCCTCCCGCTTCATGCTGTTGTTTTTATCATCTCCCTTCGAGGTTGTTTGTTGCTCGGCCTCCTGCTTTTGTGGACCCGGCTCTGAGCCTGATGCTACGCTCTGTTCCGAGTCCCCCGGCGGTATGGTCACTGCTTCATCTTCTGGTTTGATTTCGCTTTGGATGTCGATGTCGACCAGCGGCTGTACCAATTTCAGTCAGGGACAGCGAGTGCGCACTCTGGTTGGCCGTACTTTACCAACAAAGGCCGTGTCGTCAGCTTCATAATGCAGTTTCTTGATGACACCGTCAAATCGAGATGTTATCTGGTGTGTCCTCTTAGCTTGTTTAGGTGAAACCATTCAGAACTGCTATACCTCAACGGAAGCTTTGTCTGATTGCACTTCGCATAGTGGGTCGAATTGCTCCACGCGAGCACCGGGCTTGACAAACCATTGAATGATTTGCACTTCCCTGATGCCTAGCACTCAATCAGCTCTGGCATGCTTTGCTGATCTCCAAAAGAAAGGCACACCTTCGCCAATATCCGCAAGGAGAAATGGTCGAACGATGTAATGCTGTGGACTGGTATGAAATCTCTGTCTAATCCCTACACGAAGAAGCAGGCACGATTTTCCAGTAAAGCCGAAGCCTCTCGCAGCTCCGCAGATCTTGGGTCTTATCATCTTGACAATAATAGAAAGGCGAAGGCTCAGGGAGTGAGCTCATCTTTAAACATTGTTTGCGCCGTAGTCTGCCGACGATACCCGAAGTGAGATTCTGTGCCAATTGTTAAGGCAGCGTTTCGGCTTGGGAGGGAGGCGATGGGAGAACGATGTGAAGCACTACGGAAGACATCGAATTTTTACGTCTTAAATCAAGTATAAGCGTGAGTTAGGTGAGATTTTAGGCAAGGAGATTAATGACGATTTGCATGGAGAACGGAGTAGCGGTGTCTTCTCAGTTATAGAAAGGCCAAGCCACAGTTCAGCCACAGACCCCTCGGTTGGCACGTGGTTGGTTGCCGTGGCGAACCCCGCCAAACACGCGTTCAGGAACCAGGAAAGGCAAGTGGAACATCAAGAAATTCATCTTCATTTTCCACCATTTTGCTAAAATACCATCAACTATAGTGCGTCAGTGCTACAACCGCTATACCAACCTCTTACAGCAGCAGAAAATTCTATCTTCAGGACTGACAATTCTTGATTCTCTCGCTGCGGCCTCGAGGGCCATACCGAAATTCCTGCATGCTCCACACATTCCGCAGAACCAAATTGATCTCTCAAAGTTAAAAGCAATCTCGCGCTAAGAATGCAGGATGCGATTGCATCTTTTCTTCTCTTGCTCGTGCTCCTGGCCGCCTTGACAACAGCCTCCTCCAATGAGATCTCCGTCCTGCCCACGAAGTCGGTCCCGTTTCTACCAGCCTGGCAGCGAATGGATGAATTCTTGGCCATGAGCACGCCACCCTGCAGCAATGGGCCAAGGACAAGAGATCATCAGTCACCGTTGGAGGGATTGGAACAAGATTGCAATTTCTCGTCGCCGCTACAGCGACGCCAGGGCAGCACTGAATGCCCGACCTCATATACAAACTGTTACGGGCTGGGAGCACCTGGGCTCTGTTGCCAGCCGAGTGCCATCTGCTCCGCAGATATGGCTGGCAATGTGGCTTGCTGTCCCGTTGGAGCAGCTTGCACGGGCACGATCAGTGCAGTCAACACTGCTTCGCAGACCTCGACTTCAAGCTTCGGCGGCTCCACTTCCACCACAACAACCTCAAACGGTCTCTCCGTCTTATCTGCTTCTACATCCAGTGCAGTCGCAACTACCACTGGAGGGTTCATTATTACTGCCTCTGGTGCTGGCT
Source organism: Bathelium albidoporum (assembly GCA_021031095.1). Classification (NCBI taxonomy): domain Eukaryota; kingdom Fungi; phylum Ascomycota; class Dothideomycetes; order Trypetheliales; family Trypetheliaceae; genus Bathelium; species Bathelium albidoporum. The sequence goes on from JAGFVP010000015.1 coordinate 134,354, forward strand.
CGACTTACCCAAACGTAAGCTCTCACAGATGCCATCACGAGATGAATATCTTGCTAAGTGCAAAACAGATGCCAGGCTTTCACTTCATTCGCGCGATTCTTTCCGCCTCAAACGCTCTGTGGGCTTGGGTAGGCCAATTTTCTCGCTGATAGCTTAAGGTCAAGCACGAGCTGGAATAATTGGCGAAATTACTATAGAAGACGCGGGTGTTCTTGGCTTCGAATATGATATTGCTCAGGGCTGTTAATGAGGATTCACGACTTTAAAGCATTTGAGCAGCGTTGGAATCTCTACCACAATTCACTGTTGCTGTTGATTCTTTTTCACTTCTGCGGTCGTAGCTTTGATCAAGGCAAAAAGGTGGTTTGGTGGAACTGAGAGACACTCAACCCTGAAGATACACGATGCATGCGTCAGTATATGTTGTGCATACAATGGCGTTTTCCATAGCGTTTTACTCGTACCGAAATTCCGGTGAAGGATCCAAGTCAAGCTGAACGTGCCACCTGCAGCTTATTCATTGCCTTCCTGCGATCCGCGCATCCCCACAAAATCCACCCATCAGAAAGCACAGTAACACTCTTGTCCAAGTTCATTTCCCGTGCCTCGTAGTCATCTGCGTGGTACCGAAGCCATCCCTGCTAAGCCCCTTTCGCCTCTCATTGGTGGACTTTCAGTTTCTCCACAGCGGCTTCTCCAGACTAAACAACATCTGGAGAAACGAAAGGATCGCCGCAAGCTGCAAAATTATCGGATTCAGCGAACACATGGAACCCCACAGCAAGATCTGGCCGCGGATCTCTAAACCGCGTACTGCTGATTCGATGCTTGGCCCTTGCAGCTAGTAGATGACAGGCCGGCCGCTATTCAGCATCACCGGACATGAACATGGTTGTCTGCCGCTCTAGAACTGTGGGCCCTGGAGTATATATCCATGTCCTACCACATGGATTTCCTTTCTTGTCCTGTGGAGATTTTCTCGAAGGCCGCTGTTGCTCTCCCTCTTCCTTTCAATACGTACTCTGAAAAATTATTGCAGCAACGAACATCCAGCCCATTTATCATTGTACCAGAGCCCTTCTTTTTAGTACTGACTTTCAAAACACCTTCACCATGGAGGTGCTGAAGTCGAAGAGAGCCTACAACTGGTGAGCTCTGGTGAGGTCCATTTCTCAATTCAATTCGTACTGACGATTAAATGAAGGTACATCTCTCTAGTAGCCGCATCATGTATGGTTTTATATGGCTACGATGCATCCGTTTTCAATGCGCTGCAGAACTCACAACACTGGGTCGATTACTTCAATACTCCTGTAAGTCAGAATCTTATATCTAGTATTTTTCCCATTCTCATTGAATGTCTGCTGCTCTTGAGGCCTCTAGCTCATGCATTTCCTAGGATCCCGAGAAGGTTGGTGCCATCAACACAGCCTACACGGTGGGGGCTGTGGTGTCTGGATTCTTCTTTGGTGGTCCAGTCGCGGACTATTTCGGCCGCCGAGTTGGCATGGCTGTTGGTTGCGTATTCGTCGTCGTTGCCACTCTTATGCAGACGTTTTCACCACGGGGAAACATTGGCTGTTTTATCGGTGGTCGTGTGCTCATTGGTATTGGCCAAGGTCTTGCTTTGAGTATGCTGGCTCTCCCGTGTTCGTTACGGGCCTTGACTGATTGCCAAACTAGCCGCGGGTCCCATCTATATTGGCGAACTTTCTCCCCCGCATATCCGAGGGAAGATCATGACCTTTTGGCAAATGTTCTATAGTGTCGGTTCCTTCATCGCTTACTGGGTCAACTTCGCCTGTGGCAAACACAAAGTAGCCCTCGGAGAATGGGACTGGAAGATGGTCGTCATTTTCCAGCTCCTGATGCCGGTCCTCATCCTGATGCAGGTCTTCTTCATCCCAGAAACTCCTCGATGGTATATCCAGCACGGCGCTCAATTCGACAAAGCGCGGAACTCTTTGAGAAGAGTGAGGGAGACTGAGCAGGATGTTGAAGACGAGCTGCTCGCAGTCCGTGAGGCCATCGAGTTCGAAAAGGAAGCCATCTCTGGAAGCTATACTGCTCTATGGAAAGATCGATCCGTTCGGAAACGACTGTATCTCGCTTTTATCATCAACGCGGGACAGCAGATCACTGGCCAAGGAACACTCAATACCTACTCTAGCATTGTTTACAAGAAGGTCTTCAAGGACTCCTCGCAAATCGATCTTATCAATGCACTTAATGCAACATTTGGCATTGTAAGAATATCTTCAAATGCGGAATCTCTCATGGTGCTTACTTGTTGATAGCTTTTTACTCTCACCTGCGCTCCGATCGTTGACCGCTTCGGCCGCAAGCTTCTCTTGATTGGTGGCGGTATCGGCATGGGCATTTGCATGGTCATCGTAGCCGCCGTCGAGACCGAGACGCCCAGTCTTGCGAGCGGCGCCAAATCACCGTCCGTGGGCATCGCCATCGTGTTCCTCCTGTTCCTATTCGCCTTCTTCTACAAGCCATCATGGGGCGCGACGGTGTGGATCTGGACGTCCGAAGTCTTCTCCATGAACGTGCGCGCGCAGGCCGTCGGCATGGCCAGCCAGACGCAGAACGTCGCCAATTCTATTGTCCAGCAGTTCTTCCCCACCTTCTTGAACAACTGCGGCTTCTATGCGTTTTACATGTTTGCGGGGATCAACTTCCTGCTGGCTGCGTTTGTGTGGTTTTTCATTCCGGAAACGAAGCAGGTCGCCCTCGAGGAGATTGATGTCCTCTTCGGTGGTAGCAACCACGTGGAGAAGGGCGGTGATCTCCTGGGCGTAGAGGATGCGCATCATACCACTGTCAGTGCTGACCAGGCCGGAATGATCGACAGCAAGACTGCTGCAGATCGCGTGGAAGAGGTGAGGGCATAGTTTTGTCGGGGACATGAACCCTCGAACTTAGGTAGTTAACTACATGGAGTTATGACCACCTGCATTGTTGGGTAGAAAATTACATCACTATAAGAGGTTCCTGTATCAGAACATCGTCTAAATGAATTTCCTCAATTTTAAGTGTCTCAGTATGACCATCGCGTACTTCATGCAACACCAAACACTCACGTAAGCGTGTGGTGGTGACAGTGTATGTGGCAACCTCGTGGTTCACCCGGTACCATAACCGCCACATCTTGGCATTCGTCTAAATTACGTACCTATCACAGAGTAGTCCGCGACACGGAAAAATTGAACCAGCAAAGCTCGTCCTCGTCTATCCTTTCGTCGGGTGTGCTTCCTAAATGTAGTAGTAAGGTTCTGCCGCCCATCGCCGACCACAGGCCTAAGGTAGCCCTACCTGCTTGCAGGTCACTGTCCTTCGGATGCAAAATGGTCGAATACCTGCATTCAAGGATCTCACAAACATACTCGGGTTGCCATTCTAGATAGTCTTATCGCTTGAGTTGTGCAGTCTTTTTAAATTGAGGGAGTTCGTCTTGAAGACAAGAACGGGCTAAACCTAGATCATTCGACTCAGGGTATCAGTCCTCCGTGCGACTGCCTGTCAAATCACCGGGAATTAAGACGGGTTTCCACACTCTGGCCAAAGGTCTATGATAGTTGCACTGTACAGACTACCTAGCTTTTTCACTTGATTTAGCTTGAGCAACAGATCCTCTTCAAGCTACACGCAACCCCCGCGCATTCCTGCCCCAAATTCCATCTGCTATGTATGACCTTACAACTCCGCCATGCACGCATGAAAGCCCCCGGCAAGAGCACCGAATCGTTTGACAAGTGGCCTGTGCACCTCATCCGCTTCACCAAAAATGGAAAGAGGAGATAGTGGCATGAAATGCATGACAGAACCTAACTAGCTCGATTTAAAAATATAAAAAAAAAAGACCCGCCCAGCACATGTCGCGGCCAGCCTATCATTGCTAGCTCAACGTGTTTCTCTTTCGTCCCGAGTGTTTTGTTATAACTCTCACTCGAGGGGAGAAGAAACGCATGCCGTGATGCCGCTATGCAAGAGCCAGGCACAAAGCAAGAGCAAATCTTTTGAGTAGAAGGAAAGAAAGGAAACAAAATTGGAACAAGAAAAGCCCGTTTCCCAGCCACAGCATGGATCCTGAAAGAAATGTAGGAGGATTTGAGCCATAATCATGAGGATGAAGCATTGCATGCTCCTCTTTCCCAATATTCTTGACGATCTGCTCCCAGCTGCTGTCGAAAGCGAGGCATTAAAGTTCCATGGGTTGAATTGGAGGCATAAGTTGGTAAAAGCAAGTCTATTGTTTTGGATTTCGTGGAAGGCCGTTTGTCTTTTTGCGCCGGAGAATCCCTAAGATTAAGAGCATGCTCGTGTGACAAAATGATCCATTGTGGGAGCTGTTAGCGAAAAAAATCTTGTTATGGTGCGAATTATGACCGGTCTTTATGCATGATTGCAAGGGCTACCCTTCGAAGAGGATTGGCGATTGGAAAGTAGGCAGGAGAAATTTCCTCAGGTTTCGAGCTCATCCCTCATTTCTCGATCAATGTGTTCGCCAATTCTTTTCCGGTTTTTCATGTTAAGCGCACCGTCTCGCCATTGCTTGCGTAACTGATGAAATGCAGGTCGACCAAAGTCCCTATCCTCCCTCTTGACTAAGCCTGCATAATGTCGGGCAACGCGATCGCGGACTGCAGATTGACTGGAAAGCGATTTGCCATAGAATTCGAGAAGATGGTCGATTCCGATAGACGATCCTTTAGCGGCATCCTCGAATGCAAATTTTCGGAACTCGTTGTACATGATAGTGTTGAAATTGCGAATGAGAAAGTGCGACCAGAATTGATATAATACATGCATGTTTTTGGAGCATACTTCTGGATTTTCGTTGAATCGATCACTCAAGGCTTTCAGGTGGAGAATTAGATAAGGTTCTGTCTCTGTATCCGGAGGAAGACGATCAACTGGTGTTGTGCTGTCCTTGACCCAAAAGATTTCGACGTGCTGCGAGCTTTTCGTTCGTTCTACAGGAGTGGGGGTAGATGAAATGATACGGTTGATTCGGGGTTCACCAGTTTCACTGCAGTACAGTCAGGAACGTCGATCAATGATTGTTTGTAACGTCGCCGTGAGCGTACCCGTCATGAGGAACAGCTCCGTTCGCATGGGGACGCGAAGAAGACTGAAATTCGCTAGCTCTTGCCGACGCCGGCGCGGTGTCTCCACTATCGATTGTTCCATTGGAAAAAGTCCGAGAATCCTGATTGTGAAATGGCGCTTGGTTGCTGTTTCCGTCCTTCACGCGATACACCACGTTAAGCCCCGGGATTTTGTCGTCAGGGAAAGAATCAAGCTCCTGCTGAGGAGCTTCCGCATGAGACAGACCAAAGGCTTGATGGGATTGCTGCTGAAGATCACCATTTGGCGTATGATGACCAAGCTCCTCTTGTGCTTGATGCTCTGAATAGACATCGCCGGGATGAACAAAGTCGGGAGGTGCGGAGAATGGATATGACGGTACCGACATCCTGCCCATTGTATGATAGGGACTGTTCACAGAGTAGCCACTTTGGCTGCTGGCTATGGGTCCAGGTGAAAGTGGTGGTTGTGGACCATATTGGAAGGGGTCGACAAATAGCTGAGCAGGCTGAGGTCTGGGTGGGGTAGTAAGTTGGTCTGAGCCGTCATTCTGCGCACTTGGCTGCCTCTTGTCCATCTCCAAAACCCATTGCTGCCAGCCATTGCTTTTACGGATTTTGTATTTGCCATCTGCATCGACTTTGAGGTCGATTTCGGAAGATTCGTAACAGCCTAGTTTGATCATCTCCATTTCATATCCCTTCAAACGATTGAAATCTGCCACAACCTTGAGATCTAGGTAGCCTTTGGAGTCCATGTGACTGCGGAGGAATGTATCTTTGAGCATATTTTCGAGGGACAGATAGTACTCCCTATTAATCCAGTTAGAGTCTGGAATTGCAAATTGTCCATAAAGATAGAAACTTACACTTGCTGTATAACCCGTCCAACAAGGGCAAAGGGTTCCATTTGTGGAGTCCAAGGCACGGCGCTCATAGGTTGCATCACTTGATACTCATATGCAGTGGCCGGGTCGAACCAGGTCTGCAGAGGGGGTACTTGACCAGGTCCAGTAGGATAAGCCCCTGTCCCACGGCCATAATCTCCATTTGGCACAGACTGTACCCTCGGTCCACGATAACCCCGCTGAGAATTGAATGGGTTACCAAATTGTTGCTGATACGTCGGCGATGTCGAAAAGCCATAGGAAGAACCATGCATGCCAGACGGAGCATTGTGGGCGGTCTGGTGAAATCCATGTGGGAAACCACCGCGACGAGACCCTCTTCCTCTACCTCGCCCACCGCCACGCGGAGCAAATGTTTCGTGACCAGACTCCTTCCATGGTCGGCTTGAGGACTCTTCTCGGCGATCGTGCTTCTCGTATCGAGAAGCCTGTGGAGATTCTCCAGTGATAGTGGATCTTCGCTCCCGAGGCTCTGCGAGACATATCAGTATCTGATTTGACCGGGGTGCTATATCTTAAAATGATTTGGGGTTGAATTGATGTCCGACCAATCTGTACGTACCGTCGATTTGAGTAGCACTGGAAAATCGCCGATGTTCACGCTTCACATCCGCTTCACTTTCACGGCGTCGATCATTTTCTGGGTCGCCGTTCCGTTGCGATTGCTTCCACCTTGGTGCACTTGATTGGCGTGATGAGTAGCTGTGCGCTTGCTGTGAATCCTTGATGCTTTGCGGTCCCTTTCTTCCAGATTCCATACTGCCCTGCGTGTTGACTTTGGCAGGCACCATGGAGCTGGGAGCAATTGCATCTGCCGAACGATCATCTGCACCTTCCTTATCTGAAGACATCGTATCTGTCGCCTGGTGCTCGCTTGCCTGAGAAATGCTGCCTTCTGACTTGTCGCGCTTGCTCTTGCTGTTCAGAACGTCATTGCTCTGTGCCGGGTTTTCAGCTCCAGCAGACTTTTCACCCTTCACATAGCCGTTTGTATTGCTGAATGCACCACGACCTCCGCCGTCTCTTCCACCCCTACTACCTCCTCGTCCGCCTCTGCGAGGGTTCGTGTTTGGCAAAGGCGTGTCAAACAAGTAGGTGGTTTGAGGTATTGGTATCTGGACCCATTCCTGCTTTCCATGCGATTTCGAGCTTGGCGCTGAAGCGCGCTCCTTTTCTTCTTTCTCTTGCGGCTTTCGCTGTTTCTCGTCGTGGACGTTTGTACCCATAGCGGGCCAAGATGACTCGTCATTGACTGATGGAGGCTCAGTCAAAGCTATACTCTCCTCTTGCTCTGAAAGAATTGACTTCGATCCGGCCTTCTTCATTGAGCTACGCTCTCCGTCATGATCAAATCTCGACGGCCGACGACTCTGTGTTGCCCGTCCATCATCTCTATTTTTGCCCGCAGTATCCACACTCCTCTTTCTATCCTTGTTCTGCGCCGTATTGCCGCCGTCGCGTCCAGCAGAGGCAGAGCGCGCCTTGCGCCTGCTATCAGACCCAGCCACCTCTCTTGCGCCAGTGTATATCGTCTTGCTACTTGGCTCTGCTGGTACATTGACAGGGTTGGTCACTTTTGCCGAGCTTGTATGGGTCGCAACTTTGACGGCTTGCTGCTCCTTTGCGCGCTGCTGCCAGATATTGACTGGAGGAGGTGGTGCCTCTCTGAGTGGGGCACTTTCCTTGGTGGTATCCTCACTTCTTGGGCTGGGTTCTTTCTGGTTACCTGTGCCCTTCTCTGCTGGATTGGAGGTCTGGCTCTTGCTTTCCCATGTCGACTCCGAAGATGTATTAGGGATCGATGCTGTGTCTTCCTTTTCGGCCAACGTTGAGGTAGAAGATATGCCAAACTCTGGTGTGGAGATGGTCGAAACCACAGTTGCCTGAGACTCGGATGGTGTTTGCGACGGCTGTGGCCTTTCCTGTGCGATCGCAGTACCCTCACTCACAGTTGAACTATGGGTCGAGTCTTTGGTGGGCTCGACGTTTTCCTCGGCGTCTTCGGCCCAATCTTTGATTTGTTTGTCTGGGAGAGCATCCTTTTGGTTTTCTGCTGCATCGTGCGAGATGTTCATCGGAAGTGCAGGTGGCGGTGCTGATGGCTTTTTGGCTGCTTGCGCATAAGAAAATCCCAAAGGCGTCGCAACAGCTTCGAAGGATGGACTCGACTTTGTTGCTGCCATGGCTGGAACGGCAGTATAATGTGGAAGACTTCACAGTCCAGTGACAAATTGGATCGATGGATATCGCACAAAGCTCGGTTGCCCACAAGAAGCTGAATGGTTTCCGCCAAAGAAGAGAAGAATTGGGCGCTGGGTGCAAGCTGCTGGTGCAAAACCCCACAACGCTTGTCGCGCACCCAACAGCAAGAACCACCAGCACTCTTCACCGCAACCTCCACACGTTTGTGAACAGTAAGTGTTGATGCTCGTGGTACTTAGATTTTGAGAGTAGTGGAAAGGTGAAGTGTCGGAAAGCCGCGGGGCGAATGGATGGGTTGTGTGCTATAAGTGAGATACAACGCAATGCCCGATGATGTATTCGCAGGTTTTAATGTGACAACTGTTGCCGACTAACTTGCTGAAGAACACAGGGAGTGTCCGGAATATTCGGAAGAAGAATGCGTTGTGATCTAGGCGATTGTTAGCGCAGGCAGAAGGTAGAGAAAGCTTGGCGAGTGCGCAGTCACTGCAATCCACGAACGTCGAATAAATTGCAGTCGGAGAAGCCCAGGTGTTTCTACAAACAGCAGGAGCTATGACGTACTCTGCAATTTGCAGCACTTGCAGTCGCACCAACGATCAGACAGCTTACAGCGAGCAGGACAGATCCTAAGGACCGCCGCGGTGGGCACGCAGTGAAGCCTCGGTGGTGATGGGGCGCGGTCGAGTGGGAGTGAGGGCCAGATGAGGCATGCCGGGGGAGGTGAGCAAAGTGAAGGACAGGCTAACTAACCTACCGGGCGTATGAGAGAACAGAGCATGCAGTCGCACGCAGAGCTCGGTTTGTCGAGGCCAGCACAGGCGTACACGGCAGACGGGCGGTGTGCTGCAGCGAAACGGGTGCAGTCGGACGGAGCTCTGGTGCCGGCGTAAGTGAGGGAGTGAGAGAGAATTCTGCCTGGCTAACCTAACTACCTGGATACGGGGGCGGGGCAGGGCGAGGCTTGAAAGCTGCCTCCGGAACGAGGAAATTGAGGTGCGATGACGGCGGCAATTAATTTTTGCAGGTGATGCCTTGCCTTGGTGCTTCGGTGCCGGGCCGAGTCTGCGCTGTCAAGCTCAGGTCCCTCACTCTCGCCACTGGTTGACCGTTGCCCACCTGGCCCTCTCTTGGGCCTAGCTCTCCACTCATCAATCCAGTTCCTGACCTCTTTCGTTCTCCCTCTACTCTGCTCGCTGCACCCATGCTATAGCTATCCGCGACGCTGGAAACAGGCACATGTGAGCGCGGTCAACCGGACCGGGTTTGATGTATTACCAAGATTAGCCTGATCACTAATGCTATGGCCCCAAATCACCTGCAACCCGTCGTCTCTGAATGCCGCGAGCTTTCCAGTACTATTATAGCTATCGACAATGCAGATTAGAGGCAACCGTCTGGCAACCCGCAGCCAGTCCTGCCCAATATGCTTCACATCCATAGCCACTTTCTACACTTCTTAGAGCCGCATCGGCACTCAGTCGGCCTCGCCCCGCTCTCATCCACCCCATCCGGATTTACCTTTCCCTGGCTCCCATCCTGTTTGTCCTCCTCATCGTCCTCGTCTTTATCCAGGTAATCAAACGTCAGCTCTGTATGCTTGGGGATATCTGCGCACGCAAAAAAGGCTATTTCGTAAACCCGGAAGTCATGCTTGTTGTACGACACGGCATATTGACGACAATTGGGCTCGCATGAATGGTTGATGAAGCGCGTAGGACCGCCCATAAATTGACCGTCCACCACAAATGTGTCATGCACCTCAAGCTCCTTCTCTTCCCGGAATTTATCCAGTGAATAGAGATAACTGTCCTTGCCAGGACCCGTCTCTTTTTCTCGACGATCTGCCTCTTCGTTTGTGATGATCTCACCTCGGTATGTGTCGATGAATTGGCCTTGACGGAGATCAATTGGGCATCGCAGTCCCCAGCCTCTTCCCTTTGTCTTGAAAATCTCAAGTGGAATGTTCCGTCCCCACTGGACGTTTCTGGTTTTGCACCCTGGACCGCATGCGCACCTTTTGTTGCACTCATAAATGGTGTGGCGGGAATCCAGGTAGAACCCATTGAGTAACAGTCCAGCATTCTTGTCGATCCTGTATGGAAACCTTTTGGGAAACTGAGAGGAATCACCTTCACTCGTCTCCGTCCACTTCAGGTACATCGGCCACATTTGCTCGCTGAGTCGCTTTTCGTCTACCCTTGCGTACTCTAAGCACTTGCAGAGTTGGGTATATTGACACCCGACATTGTGTCCCATGTCAGGCTTGCACCTTTGACAACCTTCCAAAGTATCGTCGGGCAGTTTGATGACTCCTTCGCACAGTATAGACTCATCGACAAATGTGAATCCCAATGGAGGTGATTCTTCGTCAACTACGTTGACCATTGTCACTTGCGCGTCTTCATGTGACGATCGGATCCTCTTCAGACGACTTATGAACTCTCTTCTGATTTGATTGGTCGCCGATGTGAAACGCGTCTTCTTGGCTTCCTCAATCATTGTAGGTATTGGAAACAACGTAGAGTCAATTTGGTTAATAGCAGAGTCCGAAGACTAAAAGTCCGTCAGCACTATGCTGGAGGCTATGATACAATAGCACCAATCATGACTCTGACTTACATGCGTCATTTCGTACCAGCCATCTATATGACGAAGTAATCCATTGTAGGACCTGACATCACGTTCACGTGACTTCGCGACGCGGGTAGGTAAAAGCACGTGGCGATCTGCAGAAAATGTCGAATTTGAGGCCGTCGAATTTGTGAGACTGGTTCCGCTGGCTGAGCTCGGATTAAAGTCATCATTGTCTAGTAATTTGCGTTTGCGAGTTTGGGCAATAAGTGTTAATTGAGGGATTCTAAAGTCATAAATCAATATATAAGCGTTAGATAAACGCGTTCAAGGACTTCACTTACAGTCCTTGTAGATACGTTTGTATCAGGTGAAGACAATGTTTTAGTTCGTCAAGAGTATGCCACGAGAACGGCACGCGGTCGAGAGGCCAGTCGCCTTTCCATTCGACGAGGTACTCTTCGTTCTAAGCTGTACATAAGCATAAGCGGTCGTGGATATATATATTAGATTACCAATGACTTAGGCTGCAGGCGATGACAAACTATGGCTGAGACCTAGCAACATCCATTAATTGAGACCTTCAGTAAATGTCTTAAGAAAAAAGCTGAGTGAACTACCTGACGTGGATGTACGACTGGCTCGGAATTTCTCTTGAAAGAGTTCATCATAACTTGGCTCAGTTTAGCCATTCGACTTTTTTCAGAAATTCGAGGTTTCAATAATTAAAAAACCAAGTGTCTCAGTTTCGTAATGAAATCTGATTATCAGAAGTCTTATGTACTTGAAAAGTGAGTTGAAAGACGACGATAATTCTAGTTATAGAAGTTATTTAACACGACACGGCCGCCATCATAATTATGCACGGACCATTTAATAACTGTAAATCAAATCATCACAGACCAATCAGCACACGATAACTACTTTTAAAATTGAATATCTTTCATCAAATTCACATCGTGAAATGGACAACATGAGTAATCAAGTGTACAATTTTAAGCAGAGAGTATATGCGAGTTTTTTTTTTTTTTTTTTAATTAAAGAGGCACAGGACTACTTAGTTAGTTTGCTTGTTAGCTTACTTGAACGCCGTCTACAGATCACGCAGCAGATCATTCGTCATTCACTCATCGGATAGCTTGTTTTCTGTCTTACCTGTTGACCGGGCTAGTTCTTTGCTTGATTGCCTGCTACGTCTCTGCTGAAATGCCTGCCAATCTGTATGCCAACGTACAGCGCTGCCTTGCTCAGGGAATGTCAGAAGAAAAGTCGCCGAACTCCACATAGATTATATACCCAAATTTGATTTACGGCGTTCTCCATTAAAATTGAATTCATCTTATTATTTAAAAATAATAAGTAGATTAAAATTAGATTTTGATCGATGGTTTCCTTGATCTAATCAGTCGAGAGACCTGGAATCGTACCAAAGATAAAGCACTCGTAATCGAGCCCATCGCAGTCTTTTCTGTCCGCAACGTCGGCAATCTTATTTATGTATAACAGTCATCATCCAGTATTGATTGAATGTATAAGTTTTTCAAGAAATATCCGCATATGATTGCCTTTAGTTCAGAAGATATCCACAGGATTTGTCAGCAAAATACTTATCAGCAGTCTTCAAACGGTACTTTCAAGCACTTCGAAATCTGGATCGTAGATACCAGGAACTCATCAGTATTAAGAATCAGGAATAGTGAGTACTGTTCCAGAACTTCTAGTATTTTGTATATATGATACCAATGAGAAACTAAATGGAATTCAACAGATCGTATATAGGCATGACTCGATATTTCACAATAACTCATTTGTATTCAAGAGAACCTAGTGATTTATAAGCCTCACCTGCTCTATTACAGCAAAATTACGAGGTGCCTCGACCGAAAACTGATCTCTGTCCGCTTCCATTCTAGGAGCTTTCCTTCACATCGGCCGGCATAGGAAAGGGCATTCTTAGGTGCTTTGCGTCCAGACCAGCAAGTGACGCTGTTCCACTCCTTTGGGGCTGACTATCTGACCGTTCTTTTGGCAAATTCTTCATCTCATGGACCGCAACACTGGGGACTGCCTCAGATTCATCGACAGGACTCGCCCCGCGCTGAGCCAGCGGCGCGCTCTCGCGGGCACTAGCATCTTCCGCAGCCCTCTGATGTTGCGGCACCGCGAAGAAATAGCTGCGACTCGTTTGGAGAAGCCGTTGAAGCTCTTCGTTGTCGCTTTTCCGGGCGATTTCTCTTGCGGTCCGGCCAGCGTCATCCACTGCCAAAACATCGGCTCCGGAATCGAGGAGTCTTTGGACAGCAGTAATGGAACCTGACTCGACGGCTGCGAAAAAAATTCGTTGTATCGAGGCCTGGAGTGAGCCTGGATTCGTGTTGAAGGTTTGACCGTTTGGCACTGCTGGCGGTTTTATGCACGCTCCCGCTTCAATAAGCGTGATCGAAACACTAAAATGCTCGTTCTTTTGCGATATAATAAGAGGTGTAAACCCCCACTGATCTATAGCGTCAAGGTCTGCCCCTTTATCGATAAGAAGATTCGTTGCTTCAATATTGCCAGACATTGCAGAGTAGTGAAGCGGAGTCATGAGGCGATGATTACGTGAGCCATGCGGAGTATCTTCGTCGGAGAGGAGGATACCGAGGATGGTATTCTGATTAGCCTTGATGGCACAGTGCACAGCGCTGTCGTTCGTAATGGGTTCGGCGCTAGAAAAGTCGACTTTACCGCATGAGACTATGTCCTTGATGATATTTTCATGACCTTGTAGGGTGAGTGACCAGATGGGAAGATCTTTCTTTAAGGGAATGTTGAACGGCTCCTTCGCTTCTTCAGCTCTTTTTTTGAAGAACTCAATGACTTTCTCTTGCCCATATTGCCAGGCAAGCAGTGCTGGGCTTCTGATAAAAATGTCCTCTACTGATGTATCTGCTCCTAGGTGTACCAATGTTGTGACCGCTTCAACGTGACCGTGTTGACTTGCGTTGCCGAGGGGAGTTATTCCAAATTTGTCTCTCATATTGATATGCAACCCCCGAGCGTGCATCATCCGTATCATCGCCGCATCGCCATTGCCCGCAGCAGCATGTAAAAGTCCTTGCTCGTTCTCGTCTTTGCATGAAATGTCGGCCCCATGTTCTAGTAAAATGTTTGCGACAGCCTCAGCACCTTCGGAAATCGCGCGCATGATCGCAGTATTTCCAAGAACATCTCTGACTTCGATGTTGGCTTGATGTTGTAACAATGCTTGGACGATGGATAGGTAACCCCTCTCCGCAGCGAGGATCAAAGGAGAGCGACCTTTAGATTCCGAAAGGTCCACATTGATGCCGGGCTTTCCAAGCAGAATGGTAACTCCATCTTCCCAATTGGTGAGAACTGCTCGTGCAAGTGGTGTCACACCACCGGGATCTTGAATGTTGATGTCTGTGTCACGATGATCTACTAAAGATTGGAGAGCTTCGATATGGTTCAGTTCAGTCGCATGCATAAGAGCAGTAAATCCAAAAGTGTCTCGCTCGTTGACAAGAATGCTTTGCTCGCGCAGCAGAGTATTGACGAGAGGATCTGTGCTCGTCGTGCCGGCTTCGTACATGTGCGAGGGGTTGCGCCGAGCGGCTTCAAATAACGCCGTCCTTCCTTTTGAGTTCTGCAAGTTGGGAATGGCTCCCAATTCCAATAGCTTGCCAGTAGTTTTGATATGCCCTTTTCTGCAAGCGTACATCAGCGGTGTCTGTCCATAAGTTGCTTCTTGAGCATTAATGTCCAGTTTTTCGAGCGCGTTCCATGCTTCGACAACAGAGGTCAGTCCGAACCAAGCGCAGACATGCAGCCCATCTACAGCCTTTCGTACATCCCATCCAGCAAAACCGCGTGGTTTTGTATACCATGCCATTTGTGACCACGCTGCTATCCGGTCTTTATCACGGACGTAACGAAGAGCAGCAGCTTGCAATTCCCTGTCATTGGCAGCATCGCGGACGTGATTGCCCCATTCCTGAGATGCATAAGCGACAAATGGATACTCGCGGACCCGCAGCTCGTAGTTTTCTAGATTTGTGGGCGACGACAGGTCTGGGAGATTAAGATAACTCAAACATACGTTCGCCATGTCAATATCAGCAGTCGGAAACCATTCGGCACGGTTGATGTCAAACCATTCTTGGAATGTGAGATGAAATGGCCGCACAACTGCCCCATCTCCGTCCGGATCTATCGCGATAAGACCTTTGGTGAGATCCAGTATATCGTCTCTTGTCATGACTCTCCTCTTATTGAACTTATTCTCCCCCGGTTTCATTGCAAGAGCGTGTTGAAGCTCTATTAGATGCAGATTTCGTCCAGAACCTGCACAGCAAACAAGCGCGATAATCTTCATTGAATTATCTCGGTCTGCCTTGCTCTCTTGTGATTTGATCCGTTCGTAAATTACATTTTCGTATAGTTCGTTTAGGGATCCTGGGAGATTTTCTAGAGCATCCTCGATGTCGGCGAGGGTGCGCTGTAACTTTAACGAGTCCATGTACAGCTTCGCAAAAATGAACTTGTAACCTGCTTGCTTCGCAATCAACTTTGGGATTCTCTCTCGGAGATCCTGGTCGTGCGCAAGCTGCCCACCAAATCCTTTCCGGCGGGTTCTTGGGTACAAAGCTGGATCCCAGCCACTCGTGTTGACTTTGCCGATTTCCTTGCCAATCTCCTCCTCGACGTATCTCTCCAGTTCATCAGCTGGTGTTTCGATTGTGACTTCCACAGGAAACATCTCTTCGAGTGGATGTGATCTATCCTTACAATGCCGGCCAGCGTCGACACACTTTTGACAGACATCGTAGAATCCAGCCCCAGCGTCGCATGTATGACAGCGCCAGTAGAGCCGGACATCTTCGTCTTGGCCGGCATCGCAGTCAATGATATCATCGCTGCTTCTGACCGAATCTCTTGACGTGAACATTAGACTAAGTTTCTCGGGCTGGATTGCAGGAAGCTCGAACTGCAACCAGTCGCTTGCTCTGCTCGAAGCCTCGTCAAGCCCGTCAACTATGATGTATGTCCTCTCAAACGTCTCAATCAGATCGATAAAGATATCTTGGAGTTCTTTCAAGGTGGGCCTCAGCTCTCGAATCCTTGCTTTATGATAGAGCTCGTTTAAGTCATCTGGTATTGGATTTGAATCGTTCTGTTGGACTACTTGCTTTACAAGATCGCCGAGAAGATCGTTCGGGGTTTGATTTTTCTGGTCCTTCTGCTCAAGATATATACAGAGCACCGAGTACTCCCCAGCTGGAAAGCGGGTCTGTAGATAGGTTACAATTGATGCAGATAGCACTGTCTAGCGATACATTAAAATGCAGGTCAGACAACGATTTGCTGGAATTACCTTGCCCGATCCGGGCTCCCCATGGGCACGGAGCTCCCAGCGACGACCCTCTTGCCACTTCTTAAACTCAATACTTTCGTCCAAAAACCATTTCCCGGCACGGAAGCTTCCATCGAGCAATTGTCGATGCCTTTCTAGGCTTTTTAGCGGTGAAAGCCAGCGGATAATCTCTTCCCTTTCCTGCTCTGTCTCTTTCTTCCGAGCCCTGTCTTGCTCAGTCTGCTGATCAAGCTGGAGTTCTTTCACACGGTTCGAGACTTCATCCAGTGCAAGTGAATGGTCCAACGATGCGCTTTGTAGTAGCTTAATTCTAGAATTACTGTCTTCTCCGATCCCAGAAGCTTGATCCACTTTGTTTTGAATCTCCTCAATATGGGCTTGAGAGTAAAGGGATAACGCAAACTGGTCCCCGTCCAATATTGCAGAAATCTGGCTGGTATATCTGTTAACTTGGTCTAGATATTCCCCAAACTTCTCCTTATCCCAATGGTACCGCAGATTTCGCACGGCTTTGTATTTTCTTAGCCCTTTTTGGGGGTCCAGCCCATCTGACAGTATTTTTGCTGTGGCTGTGAGCCGTGCAAGCGGGCCATCTTGATGTCGCACCTGAAGTATGCCTTGATAGTATGTCAAACCCGGCTGTCGTTGTGCGTCCTCTTCACGGGCTTTGAGTCTCTCGAGAACGATTCTAACAGTCCTGAGCTCTGATGCAAGCTTTTTGTACTCCTCTGGAGCTTTGATAATGTCTTTAGCTATGTCTGCGACTTCTTCGGTAATCTGGATTATGGCAATGATGGATGCCACCGCACTCACGCCATCCATGATGCTGCTCGTGGTGCCGCACCAAGCTGCTAGGATGATGTGCCACAAGCGAATTTCCGGTCTAATATCTACCTCATATACTCCAAAGGTCAAGTGATCTTGACGCAAAATACCTGTTCTGGATGCATGGGCATATGTTGGTCACATGCGCGCCCAGGATTGTGGCCGGCAGGCTTAAAGTAGATACCGAGTATCCACTTCGTACTCGTATCACTCCTTATCATATTATGATGTTCAGGGAGAAGAACTGAGATGAACAATCTTCACGCTGCCTGTTAAGAGTCGGCCGCAGCTTTGTCCCGTCTTTCAGAGCGGCACAGACGGCTTTCCCAAGCTGAAACTGCTCGGAGCGCCGGGAGGTCCCGGCTGGTCGCGAAGCTGATTGGAGCCTAAAAATGAACCAGTGTCTCACTGAAAGTTGAGCTATCCTCTATTGCTTTTGCCCTCTTCCTGCACTCCTACTGGACGTGGTGGTCGAGTGCATGGGATGGCAGATCAACTCTTATATCTATCTTATCGTTCGTGCTCCAACGAGTACTGCTATGATGGGACGTATCCATGGGGGACCATCACGGATGGACAAAAGAAATGTCGGCATCCCTTGGCTGATCAGATTGAGGGGACCCTCATTCAAAAGTCTGATTTCAAATTTTTTTACTTAAAATAAACAGCCAATGAAAAAGCTTCAATTTTGATGGGGGACCCCTTGACTTGGATTCAGACTCATAGCCTGTGTTGAGTTTCGGAGCTATATTTCTTCTGACATTCCCTGATGGGACCAGGTTCATAGTGAAGCTGTGCTCAGCTCGTCCTCATTTCCACCATCACCGATCATGGATGGATCACTTCTGTATGAGAAGACACTAGCGCATGACATAGCACTTGGAACTGGGGCCGTTTTCCTGTAACGGTCTTCCATCGTTGGTAATTAGGTATCCATCTCCGATTGGCAATCAGAGTACTGTGCCGCAGCCATGCTGATGGATTCCCGGTTAGTCATCTCCAAGTTTACTGCCCATTGTCTCCTACATGATTTATCTTGGCCCCCTCCTTCAATGGCGTTGGCAGATTTCACATTCCAGGTCTGTCGCTTCTTTGTCTGCGTGATCTTATGATGCGTCCTTCGCTTTGTGCGATTTTCCTCTTCCTCTCCATTGGTGTTGGTGTTTGCGCTGCACCAGCTTCAGAAAATACGGATGCTTCTTCAAGTGCAACAGACAACTCGCTGCCATTGCTAAGTTCAAGGGCTTGTAGTGACATCGTGAACTCACCTGGTAAGAAAATCTTCCTTCTTCACTGATATTGTGCTGATAGCTATGGGTAGACTCTTACTTCTTCAATGCTTCACAGGTGTATGCATGCCTAACTAGCGTGCCCTTTAATGCTGCGGTCGCGTCTCGTTTCATAAACTATATCAACTACACGCTCCAGTTCCAAAGTACTTTGGCATATCTAAAAACGCCTCCAGCCGGCTATCAGCAGCCAGCCGTGGACTTATTGGGCGGACTGACCCAGATTCAGCAGCACATCGATGATGGGGCCTATCGCAATCAATACGCGTTTGAGAAAGACTTACAGCAGCTTCTGTATGCCGCGCACGATGCACATGTTAACCTCGTTGCGGGCATCACCGCCGCCTTCTCGTTTGGAAATGTCTACAGCCTGGAGTCTGTCTCAGTAGATGGCGTACAGCCTCCCAAAGTATACATTCAAGGCTAGTCGATGAAATCTCACTTGCTGGAAGCAAATGCTAAAGCACACTCAGACGATCTTCTGGATGGCAGCTATACCCCCTCTGCGCTCCGAACCATCAACGGTCAAGACGCGGTGGAGTTCCTTACGCGATTTGCTGCCACTCAATCTCCAGGAACGCTTGAGTCCCATTCTGATTGGAATCAGCTCTTCGGGAGCCCGGCTTCTGACATTCAGGGCTATGTCCCAATCTGGAATGGAGCTGCCTTGTTCTATCCTGGAGACACGATAACGTTCGAGCTTGAGAACGGCACTCAACTCTCGTCCCAGTGGCAAGCATTCTACAACGATCCGGGACCGACTGGCCCTCTTGCGACTGGCGGCGATTTCTACAACTTCTTCGTACTCGGGTATTATCCAGCGTCAAACGATACCAACGCAACATCACGCTTGTCAACCCGTTCCACCTCGACGCCTAGTCTGGACACGTCTTCTACATGCCTGCCGTCTCCAAATCAGTCAGTTGTGTCCTGGGGCGATTTTTGCTACAGCGGATATCCGACGGCACAAACGTCGCAAGCTGATTTGGCAACGACAGGAGGGGGCTTCCTCACAGGATATTTTCTGAATGATACCTCTTTGGGAGTTATCAGCATCCCTAGCTTTGAAGAATATGGCGACGCCCTGGATACCTTTTCTGAGTTTATCGGTGATTTCCTCCAGAGAGCTAAGCGAGCTGGCATGAAGAAGATTTTGGTGGATGTGCAGCAGAACGGTGGTGGAGACGTCTTTCTTGCCATTGACGCATTCAAGCGGGTAAATACTACTCAGCCGCACATTCACCATGTCGGTATCCCTAATCAGTGACAGTTTTTCCCGACCACCCAACCATTTGCAGGAAGTCGCATGCGTTCGCATCCGGAGGCAGATATACTTGGTGAAACCATTACGCGATACTGGAACTCGTTGAGTGTAAATGATGAGGATTACTTTGGCCTGCTGTCCGACGAGTTCCTGTCTTCACCACGGATCAACGCACATACTGGACAAAACTTTTCTTCATGGGGAGAATTCTCGAACGGATACAGCGCCTTAGACGATCACTTCACGACCACTCAGCAATACAACCTCTCGAGCTTCGGCTTCGACGAAGAGGTGTCCGGTTCAGTTCCGTACGGATACGCCAATAATCCAATCAAAGCGCCTCAGCCTTACGCCGCTAATGATATTGTCATCTTGAGCGACGGCCTTTGTTCTTCTGCTTGCGCGCTCTTCATGGAGATGATGATTTCGAATGGCAATGACCAGTCCGGATCCGTACGAACCGTCGCTGTGGGTGGTCGGCCAAGTCCAGGACCTATGCAAGCGCCTGCCGGTACCCGTGGGGCAGCAATGTATTCCGCTGACATTCTGGATTCCAATATCAATTACGTCAACCAATCTAACGCGACTGCTGGCGCCCTACTGCCAAACAGAACCATCGACACCTACATTACATACGCCGGCTTCAACCTTCGCGACCAGATACGGAGAAATGACACTACACCTGTGCAATTCATCTACGAGCCAGCAGACTGCCGGATCTACTTTACAATCAAAAACGTCTACGACTTCGGACAACTCTGGAGAGATGCTGCCAATGCCATCTTCAGCAACAGCTCCCTGTGCATCGCTGGCTCAACAGGCCGTGCTGCGCCACCTGCTCCACCTCAAGATCAGAATATGCATATATCAGATTACATTCTATCAGGCCTAGATCCCAATCAAGATGAAGATGCTGGTGATCTTTTCGAACCCACGAGTAGCGGCCTGCAAGACTCTCCCCACTCTGGTTCCTCCATCAACTACAAAGCGTGTCCCCTCAAGAAGAACTGTCCACCCCGACATACATGCGAGGATGTTGTCGTAGGCTGCGAGAAGGGCCAGCCGAAATGGCAGCCGACGTGCGTGCTCCAGTGCTTCATCGCGGGCTTCGCAGCGCACACCTGCCCCGGCCAGACCCAATGCCGTCCTCTGGTGCCAATCGGGAAGGCCAAGTGGCGCGGGTTCTGCCCGCCTCCGAATGCGAAACCGCAGGGATTTTGCAAAACCCATCCAAACGTCAGTCCTTCTGGCCTTCCGGTTCCAGAGAGCGGCGGGTCTGGGTACAAAGCAAAGAGGAATCGCGTGAACGACATACTGTTCGATGATGACCGATGGTGAAGTATAATACTGTAATCGTAATATGGGAATCTATCGACTACTTCATGAAATCAATAGCTCTTCTATCTACTTCTTTTCAGAAACCTCACAAGCTGCAATAGGATACCTTCGATAATCGAGGGTCCACTTCGAGGCCCCTGAGAACAAACCTTTGGAATGTACTCAGAATTTTCTCAGACTAGCCTAGTTCTCGGCTTCTATGGCTGTCTTTGAACATACCTTCTGTGGCCAGAAAATGTTTTGTCGAAATCGTGAGGCTTACAGCGATAAAGGACCCTGAGCATTCGGTACGGCTATAGAGCTATGTCTCAATGCCTTCAAGCCTCTTCCTGTTACAAGGAAATAGGCATTATCAATACAAGTGGACACCATCAGTTTTAGGCATTAACAGTGAATCAAGACAAATAGTGGAACCACAAAACATAGTGGCGACTGGCTAAGAACTTGATAATTGGTCATGGTCTAGAGTCGCCGTGACATGAGATGTGATGGTATAAAGCATCAGAGAATGTCAGAAGATATGTCACGCCAGAACCCTACATACCTTAGACTGTAAATCCAAATTTAAATAGCAGAGTCCCCCTTTCAAAAATTTTGCCATTTTGTTAGCTAATATTTGTGGTTAGAAAGACTGAGAAGCAAATAGTCTAAACTTTTAATTGAGGGTCTCTTCAGTATGATCAGCCAAGGGATGTAGAGGAAGGATGATAAATATTGAGGCTCCGCTACTCTTATCGATACGACGATAAGTTGCGTCAACCTAAGCCTCATTGATTTCCATCGCCTCTTTGCAGAGTCACTCCGTCTATCTTCAAGATGGCAACAAATACTACAAACAATCCTTTCATCAAGCAGTTAGCCTCGAGTGGTTTGTCATTCTGGCTCGTTTTTACCTCCTTGCCCAATCTGACGTTGTTATTCAAGACAAAAGTAAACGGGACGCTGCTTTAGAAAGCCTTCGCACATACATCAGCCGGCGCACAACTTTCGATGAGCTTGAATTGTTGAAGCTATGGAAAGGCCTCTTTTTCTGTATGTCTTGCATCTGTTTCATGGCTTTGACTGGTGACTGAGAAGTTCTTAGGCATGTGGATGAGCGACAAACCGAAGCCACAACAACAATTGGCTCGAGACCTAGCGGAACTGGTCCAAAGCCTCCAACCACAATGTGTCATACCATTCTTGGACGCTTTTTGGAGGACTATAGCGAGAGAATGGATTGGAATCGACGTCTTCCGGTATGCAAGAAGGAAAAAAAAAAAAAAAAAAAAAAGATATTACGGCGTTGGAGAGCTGACGAGAACGCGCCCGCCGCAGAATGGATAAGTTCCTCTACCTAATTCGGCAATACCTCGCTGCCTCCTTTCGCTTTTTTGCCCAACGCGATTGGCGAAATACGGACGATCTGCTGGAATACCTTGATGTCCTGACCACTACCCCACTAAATCCAGCCGATAGCAAGACGCCAGATGGATTGCGATATCATGTGATGGATATATATGTCGATGAGTTGGACAGAGTGGATCCGGAGCGAAAGGGTTTGATGCCCATCAAAGACTTGCTTCGGCCTATCAAGCTCCTGAAAAAGCAGAGTCATACCAAGGCAATTCGAGTCAGGGCGCAAGAGGTGCTGGGCGATGAGCGGTTGGCTGATTGGCAGGCGAATGATACATACGAAGAAACCCAAGGTGGATTGCAAGCAAACGGTGATCACTTAAACGAGACTGCCAGTAACGATGTCGACGAAGAATGGGATGGTATAGGAGACTGAGAGAAGGCGCCACTTTGAAGAGTGATGGATGATATGAACACACACAATCATGTGGCGAAAGCCCATCGATTAAGGACGGACTGGACAGGACTTGCTACAAATCAGCTGTTGCGGAGCCAAGCTTCTTTGGTTAAATCAAAGCTTAAGACTCCAGGTCAGGTATGACGATGGATGCAAGAGATTCGAGATTTGCTTCGAGAAATCATTGGCCTTTTGCGGTCTTACCTTAAACTCGTCAGAGAAAGGAATGAAAGCAGCGTATGATCTCAAAGTTAGCGAGGATTAGGAAGGAAGAGAAGCGAAAATGGAGCATGTGTCGAGCAACACAATCAGCTATTCGTGCGCTGTATTCATACACTCTCGAGAGCATCATCGTTAATTAGATTGCACAAAATTATACTCGGCCTTCTGTTTTAGGGTTTCGTGAAATCTCGGATGATTATCATAAACCTTGTTTAGCATTGATAGGAACAGGTAAGGCGGCCGATGCAACTGACCGAAATCCTGGACGTAGATGATGTGATGCAGTCAGACATGGGCCTATTATTTGAACAAATCATTTCGTTCGAGTGAGGCCTCCTAACATCAGTAGGGAGTATTTGGATAAACGCCACTTCTATCATCGCAAAAACAAGGAAGGGATGACGGAGGTTGGAATCATCAGAAGCTAGTGAGATACTACTTGGGCACCTCCCGCCATCTGCTTATCAAGTTTCGCTTTCCAATCTCAAGCTTGTCAAGAATTACATTTGCATTGAAATTGTCGATGCCTTTGGGCATTGTAACCTCCTTTCTGGGGGCTTTACAAGCCTCCATCTCCGTCCTACTTACAATTGCTTACGGCGTCATAGCTGCCCAATTCAAGCTGCTATCCGAAGCATCCTCCAAAGAAATCTCAAAGACCTGCGTTAAAATATTCCTGCCCGCCCTTCTAATCACCAATGTCGGCTCGCAGCTGCACCTGGATACAGGCCTGCGATATGTTCCAATACTCAGTACGCAATGCAGATCCAATGTAGCACAGTTCGTTGTACTAACGCGCTCCGATAGTATGGTCGATCCTATATAATGTCCTCTCAATGGGCCTGGGACTATTACTTGTGAAAGTCTTCAAGTTACCTCATTGGGTAACTCCAGCTATTGCCTTCAACAATACGACTTCGCTCCCCTTGCTTCTTGTGCAATCCTTGAGCGCTACCGGCATTCTCTCGAGTCTTCTCACATCTCCCAGTGAATCCATGTCCGACGCCATTGAGCGAGCCAAATCATATTTTCTCGTAAATGCAATGATTGGCAACTCTCTCACCTTTGCCATCGGTCCCGCACTGCTGAATGGCCACGAGGAGGACGCACCAGATACTCCAGAAGACAAGCATGATAGCAATGGCCAGAATGGGAGAGCCGCTGACGGCGCAAACGACGTCGAGCAGGCGAGAG
Organism: Bathelium albidoporum; assembly: GCA_021031095.1. NCBI lineage: Eukaryota > Fungi > Ascomycota > Dothideomycetes > Trypetheliales > Trypetheliaceae > Bathelium > Bathelium albidoporum. The sequence continues at coordinate 158,435 of JAGFVP010000015.1, forward strand.
GTCGTGACCATCCTGAAGCAGAGGAAGAACACGAACGCTCTCACGAACGAGCGCCGCTTTTGCTCAATCATGTCATCCGCGCGTCCGATCAAGCAGCGCGTGTGGCCTCTCGCCGTCAGTCCGAGTTCTACGAGAGCCTCCCCCTCTGGGCTCAGAAGATTTTGTCTTTTCTCTATCAGTTCCTCAATGCGCCCATCGTTGGGGCTGTCATTGGGGCCGTTATCGGTCTCACTCCTCCCCTCCACCGGGTTTTCTTCAACAGCACCGAGAACGGCGGATATCTCAATGCATGGTTGACGACTTCGGTAAAGAACATTGGCGACCTATTTGCTGCGCTACAAGTCATCGTCGTCGGCGTCAAGCTATCGCAGTCAATGGTGAAGATGAAGAAAGGCGAAGAGAGTGGCAGCGCCCCATGGCTTCCAATGGTCATCATCACATTTGTGAGACTTGTGCTATGGCCAGCCATATCCATTCCGTTGATCTACGCGCTGGCAACAAAGACTCAGACGCTTGACAAAGATCCCATTTTGTGGTTCGCAATGATGTTGATGCCCGTGGGTCCTCCGGCCCTGAAGTTGGCAGCCCTCGCAGACGTGAATGGCAGCGATGAAAAGGAGAAGATGAGCATTGCCAAGTTTTTGACGATATCGTATGTGCTTTCGCCACTGATTTGCTTCGCTGTGGTGGGGAGCTTGAGTGCCTCTGAAGCGGCAACAGCAAAGATGTAGCATGATAAATAGGAAATCGCATCGTGCACCGTAGAATCGCGGCAAACCCTACGATATGTTCTAGCAGCATTTTCAGGTGCTCGGCATAAGCTTATGGTGAATCAAATTGCGTTTTCAAAAATCACAACCGAGAGGTTGAGTAGGCTGTAACCTATTTCTACTGCGCTAGAAGATACCCAGGACCTTCAGTTTACAACAAACTCTTACACCATCAACTTACGTCTTCGGATTTCTTGCGATACCTTGCAGGAGCGATACCTAGTTGAGAATCTTCTTAGGGCCTTCAGGTATGCGAACGGTGGAATAAAATATTTGCAACATCTACTCTACTGCAATGAAATATGTCCACTACGAACAACGCTCAAATCAACCAAAATGCCGTCTTTATCTGCCGATACGCCATTTCCAGGAACGACCTTAAGCGTTTGTCCAAAATAAACGTCCGTGACCTTCAGTTCCGGTCGCACGATAACTCGATCCGAGTCGTCCTTGCTATTAGCAAGAGGCATGACATGGTATCGTACCATGTGTCGGCTCAGCGGTACAAGATTGAAGCTGGAACTTTTGGAGCCGCTGAATGCAAAGTCGTCGCTAGCCTCAATCAGCGTGGAAAAGGTGAGAAAATGCATGGTCGGATTTTCGATCGTATATTCCAGTAAGAAGACGGAGAGATCCTGCGGGGTATCATTCAAGAAAGAAGCGGTACAGACAACACGAGGCTCCGGGCTGGTGACAACAAAAGGCGAGAGCAAGAGCGACGTAGTAATTGGCGTCTTTTCATTCTCAACGTCGACGCCTTGATCTTTGCTTGCTGTGTGGTCGAAAGTCGCATTGGCATCCGCCCGCCGCCAAGTGACATCCAGGGCCAGATCCAGAGTTATGGGGCGCCGCTCTTCAGGGTCCGCAGTACGCACGACAAGCTCAAACTGATGGACGTTTTGTTGGGACGGAGATAAGCGCGAAAGGGATTGGTTTTGTCTAGCAGAAAGCGTAAAAGTCGCAGGGCCATGGGTTTTAAGGCAGACAAGCTCTATGTTCTCCAAGACCAAGTCATCCGACGCAAATGATGTAGTTTGTGTAGAGATAAGCCACGAACGTGCTATGCCAAAGTCAAGCTCGTAAATCTCCGAGTTTACATTTGAGTGACCCCATTCAAGAGCCTTTTCCGTAGAAAAGAAATCGGGCCAGGGTTCAGGATGAACGTACGTGGAGACCTGATAGTTTGCTTCAAGTGGGTTGGTTATTTCGAAGCTTGTTGAAAAGGATTTAGAAATTTGTGTCTCAGGATCTCCATGTAAATGATATGTGCAGTCGATTTCCAAGGTCAGGGACGTCGAATCAACGGGGACTGTGAACGATATTGCGAACGTCCTTGCTGCGGATGAGCCCATCCCTTTGATTTGTATGTCTTTCTCCCGTTCCGCGGTCTCCTCACCGATTTGTACGGTGATTTCAGATTCTGGCGGCACTAGAGTAAGGTCATATGCTAGATTCTGACCCGAGGCATCCACGATCAAAACTTGGGCATTGACATTCGCTTCTTCTTCTTCGCCGTTTGAAAGTACTGCTTCCAGAGAAACATGCTCGCCAACATAATACTGGCTGAGGATGCCCGGCATCGTAATCGCGAGCTTCGGTGGTTTAGGAAGAATAGTAATCGCTGAGGAATCTTCCAGAGGCGTGTGCCTCTTGCAGACGTTTTGGCCGCTTTGGAAATACCAATGACTGGACGATTCGTCCGACATGATCGGTGTGGAATAGTCTAACTTAAAGGCGGGCGCGTCTAATGAAAGATTTGCTCGGACGGCACGTACACTTCCTGCTTCCCTGAAAATCATTGGACATTCGAGAATGATCGTTCGACCCGGACACAAAGTCAGGTCTGCGGCGCCGCTAAGTATGATTGTCGAGTTACGCTGTAGCTCGCTTTTCAGCATAATGGCTTGTATTACGGTCATGCCACTGTGCTCTTCGGATGATGAACTCAGGTTCTCATCATGATTGATGCGTATTTGCTCCAGAGATCCTTCGAATCGTAATGTGACATGGGATAAAGTCACGGGATCCGAGTCCCTGTGAGCAAAGGAGCTTATTATGTATTGGATCGGAGTATGTTCTCCAACATGGCCTTGTTCACTGGCGAAATTGAATGACACAGAGACTGTGCTTTGATTTAGTTTGTGCAGCTTTTCTTGTTATGACATGATACATACTGAATGAACAAACATTTTCTCCTTGCAAGGAAACCAATAGCTTCCCCTCTTCACTGCCAGAATCCACTTGTGAGGCGTCCACACAATTTGCTAAATCGTACCTATGGCCAGGCTTCTGAGGAAAAACTGAAACGGAGTTTAGTCTGGTGCTCGAATGGTTGCTCTGCATAGACAACTCACCACTACTCAAGAGCTCCCAGCTCGTAGACACAATGAGCAAGACGTCGTTGCAGGCCCTGGCGCACTCGTAAAGGCTCCAAATCACCTCGAATGCAGGTCGCCGCCAACCTTCTGCGCGCCACGTCATATCTTGCCAGACAGGCCTGAGTATTTGACACGCGTCGAGGTGCTTGTTCCCCTTCATGAGCTCTTTTGCACAATCAAAGTCAAGCCGCCATGCAAATCGCCGTTGACCGCGTCCGGCAAACTCGCTGCTCGACAGAGTCAAGAGTTCTCTGATTCTTGCGCCGTGATCAACGGTGCATTCGACGTGAGGTTCGGGACAAAGATAGCAATCGTACGTTTGTGATCTACTGGCAACCCTTGTCGCAGGTGACTGGCCTGGCGGCGTGCGATCTTCTTCCGGAATTTCTTGTGCCATCTTCCTGCGACTTGCAGCATGGCGTGCAGACAACCAAAACCAATAGCCGGGGTGAGCAAGGAGATTCCAAGGCGGCAGTCGCTCACCAACTGGAAACATCTTTTCTGCTGGTGCATACAGAATGACTTGCTGCTGTGTTGCGTTGGCGTCAACGCCAGATCGTATGTTTGGTAATCTCAGACCTTGCACATTGACTTTCTGAATGAGTTCTGCCATCACCTTTGCCCACCTGGCCATCCAAACTTGCCAGCCATATGTCGCCGTTCCTTTGCCGCGTCGATCAAGCAATGATTTGACAGCGTCACGATATCGCGTCCAGAACTGCACAGCACTCGTTGTCTGAGCGTTCCAAAGAAAGCACCGAACGATCCGCACCGCAAGGGCGTCTGCCAGCAACCGAGCTTCGTCCCACCTTCCAGACCAACTATGAGTAGTCTCAAAAATGCCGTCAGAGCCAAGTAGAGTCTCCAAAGCCATATTGTAATTGCGCCCCGCAGCTTCCATTTCTTGGCGAAATTCTGCAAAAATGCCGCCTTTGAAATCATAGCGTATACTCCAGCCAAGAGCCGATAGCGCTTGGGAGGTACCTTTGGTAGGCGGTGCTGTTGGTGGTGGGACAGCACCGCGATTCTTCTTTCGTCGTGCATGTTTGGTCAAATCTCGATAGTATTCTATACAGACCGGCTGTAAGGCTGAAAGAAGGCTTGTTGCAAACGTGAATAGTTCCACTCTAGAAATATTTGGGGGTAAGAAGAATAGAGAAGTTTTGAGATCAAGTCCTGTAGCTCTTCTGATGGTCGACAGCCGCTCTTCAATGTCTGGAGATTCAACGATGGATTTTTCACTGATCAGAACAACCGCATACCGCGTTCGATGGCCTGACCGAGTCAAGACACCCTTGATGTTATTGATCTCGTTCTTGAGATGGTTGTCATTAAGGCTGTTGCGATTCGGGTCGGAAGAGAATGTGATGAATGAGACAAAGACGGCAGGCACATTGAACTGATGTTTTTCCAGCCACAACGGAGTCATGATACCATCAGGATAGATAGGGGACCCGGGAGAGAGCGGAGAGAGAGGTGAGTGGAGCGCTCGACTGGATGGAAAATTAACCGACTGACTATTCTGAGGCGACATCGTGGGCGAGCTTGGAGGGGGAGCAGCTTTGCGAGGAGGTAAGGTATATTTCTGTTTTTGCTAATGAGCCCTATCTCCACGAATAACTTTCGCTTTAAATAGTGAGCCAGACCTACCCTCCCGATGGCCTCCAGCTGAAAGCCGCCCAGACCCGCACCATTCTGTTCTGGTTTATCCACTCTAGGCTTTTTGCTATCACTAACAGCAAAAAGATCGCTGAGAAGCTCATCCGCTCGCTCGCCGATCACCTGAGGTAGGTCGGACTGAAATGTTGCTCCGTCGCCATGGGGTAAGCGGTGTGCATTTTCTTGTCCAAGCTCACTTGATCCGCTACCCAGTCCAGATAGGACAACAAGAGGATAGTTGTGCGCAACGTAGGTCTCAGGATAGTCGTCCATCCTGCAACAACATCGACTGTGTATCGCGGCCGACACCCATTCGCACAAGATACTTCCGGTCTTTACAGGACAGGCTTAGGACATCACGGTTTGCTATCTATCCACGCTGAATGACAAGGATATTTTGAGGCTTCCATCGAAAATACATGGTAGTTGACTCTCGTGTTCAATGTGTAAGCAGCTGTTGCCCTGGAGTTGTGGCATCTGTAAGGGACCGTCAGGTGTCGTCATTTGACGCTTCAAGGCGGTGGCAGAATTGCCTCCGCTGAGCTACAATTCCCAGTAGCATTCACGAACTTGCCCATTCTCAAGGCTCCGTCTCTAAGCCATAGGTACATACGAGCAATCACGAGATGCAGTAGCTGCAATCCGGTCGCCGACCATCTGTCGCTTGAACAATCGACCACTGTGTTTTCACACTTATCCGTGCAGCTCCAAATCGCTTTACAGTCTACACCACCGAGTCACTGCTCTGGAGCACCAACACTACCACGATGGCGGGACAACAGATATATATAGAGGAAACCATTCGGGGAATGAAGAAAGCCATAGCTCGGGAAGATGACGGTGAGCCGCTACCGAGGACTGCCCATGAAGCGCCTAGCTAATGAGACGTTCCCCATTACGACAGCCTCCGACTCGGACGATTCAATTGTTCATTATACAAACCGCGGGAACAAGCTGAAGCGTAAAGCAAAATATGTTCAGGAGGGAAAGTTGAATAATCCAAATGGACCACAAGCCTACAGAAGAGTGAGTACCAGAATCCATGTGGATGGTGCTGGCAACGAACGAACGATGCTAAGCGATCCTTTGACAATAGACAATCGAGCATGCTGGCTACATTCGTGATATAATTAGTCGGAATCCTGCAAGATTTGACGAAGATGGCGACGAGATTGAAGACGACGAATATTCTGAAAGCGCGGAGATCAACGACGAGGATCCATACAGCGGCATTGTCATTGAAGGTAATCCTTTTTGCTTCCACAATGGAGTAAAAGCGTTTTTCTCTGACCGATTCAATCGCAGATGTTCTCGGTCCGTTAACTTCGGTTGCCGACTTACCAAAGCATTCTTCGCTCTCGATTCCTTACACCTCTCGAGCAATCAAAGAGTTGGCAGATAATGCAGCTGAGATGGTACGAAGGGAGCATGCCACGCTCTGTCGTATGAAACAGCTATTCACCAAGCTCCGTGGTGATGAAACATGGGCACCGTGTGGGATGTTCGAGACGGACAACGATCGCTTACTCTTTGTTCGATCACAAGGTGGTTCGAGTGCTAGCCGCACATCACCCAGCCAGCGTGCGCAACCCTCAGATTCGTTCAGGAGAGACCCAACAGTTACAGATGGAGGAAACAAGCTTGCACTGGCTCCAGTCCCAGTCCATAACCACAACAGTACTGTAGGCCATGGTGCGCCGGATGCATATGCAAGCAATGGAGGAGATTTGAAGACCAGTTTCCATGGCGAGTCTACTGCGACCATAGGTATGTCGAATAGCAATCCAGATGTGAGAGGTCAGAAGGACAATGCGCAGCATCCTCAAGAGAACTTTGATTTGGCACCTACATCTTCCTTGGTAAATACTTTCAGTAATCCCGATGGATCTTCAGTGCAGGTAGATCAAGCCAACGGCGGGAACAGCGCTACAGCGGCAATTGGGGCATCAGCGCATCTTGAGAATGGCGGTTCAACGGCTGTCCCCCACCAAAATGGTGACCAGGAGCTTCCAGATGCGCCTACGGACGACGGAGAAGAGGAGGCCACGACTAGTTCGGAGCCTCTGTCGCATCGCATGACAACGCGTGCTCAGGCCAAGGCTCCACTCTCAAAAGACCCGTCATCTTCACCGACGACTTCACCTGAAACTTGGATACATCCCATTTTCTCCGTTCCAGCTTCTGCAATACCAGACAAAGATTTTGGTCTTCCAGGCGCCGAGGCGGAAGAAACACGCAAGCTTCTACTGTTGTATGTGCAAAAGCAAGAAGAAGTAGTACGAGGTGCACGGTCGTTGTACGACGGCTTACTTCGAGCCAATCGGATGAAAGAAAATGTGTTTGAATGGAGTAAGGCTGAAGGACACTTGGGTGAAATGAGTGATGGCGAAGACTGGTATGACAAGGAGAAATGGGGTCTTGATGCTGATCTCGTCAAGGGAAGGGAGGAGGAGGAGGATGAGACAAACCTGCCCGGAAAGAAAACCAGACAAAGACGACAATGACGGCTGTGGCAGATACTGTGCTTAGTGGTAAATGGCGCGGTGTTTTGAGGGCTTTTGGCAAGCATCTGATACCCCTTGGCGTTTTCTGCAATTGAGCTGAAAATTAGACTTCGATAAGATCTGATATCGTCATTATTAAGTAGTGCGAATCGACATTAGTGATTTGTGAAGAAATTGTTTCAAATGGCAGGATGTGAAGAGGGTAGCCTTGTCTATGGCACTATGACGTAAAATCACTCAACCATACACAACCTAAGGTGAATAATGATTTTTTTCTGGTGTATCGCGGGAAATTGTGACAAGTCATCACCCAGAGACTTTTTATGAGAGAACTCCAACTTCTGATCGCGACTCGAATATTCGATTCGTAATCTAACTCCAACATGGTCAACTCCATCGACTTTAGCCAGCCCACTTTCTGGGGTAAGACTTTGAGTCGGATGTACACGTTCAGAGTACCTAATTGTCAATACAGTTGCAGTTGCTGCAATTGCATTTAATCCCACGTTCTGGAAGTAAGATAATTTTCAACTGCTATTGCGTGATACTCCGTGAATTGTGCTGACACGGGAATTTAGTTGCGCGGCCAGGTCAGGTTCGTACATGAATCATTCCTGCATCTTTTGACCACAATTGAAGGCCAGTCGTTCTTTTCAAAAACCACAAGTAACATGAATCATTGAGCAGAGTACTACTACAAGACAATCACGAAACTATTCGGAGGCAGGTCGCTGTACGGCTGTTATGGGCTCGCGGTTACTATTTTTGCAATCGGCTTAATACGCGATTCGATGTATGTACATCTGAACCTCACTACGATTCTCGTCGTAATGAAGCCGCTTGGTGATTACACAGAGCCTTCAACATAATAGAGCACTAATCCCAATTTTTACCGTTGTAGCTATGAGAGAGCCCTCCGCAACCAACCCGCCCACCCTCTCCTCCAAGGTCTCCTTCCCCAGGCATTTGCTATCCTCCTCTTTGGCGCTGGCAATCTCCTCGTGCTCTCCAGCATGTACGCGCTCGGCATCACTGGCACCTACCTCGGCGACTACTTTGGGATCCTCATGGACGAGAAGGTCTCATCGTTTCCGTTTAATGTTGTCGACGCGCCAATGTACTACGGCAGCACGTTGAGCTTTGCGGGCACTGCCATTTGGATGGGCAAACCGGCGGGCTTGCTGCTCACTTGTGAAGTGCTGGCGGTGTACCTTGTGGCCTTGCAGTTTGAAGAGTACATCTCAGTTCTTTTCTTGCTACATTGAGGCACGCTAACAGTGTTCAGTCCTTTTACGGCAGAAATATATGCAAAGAGAGAGCGGGAACAGGAAAAGCTGGCCGCCGGCAAGAGCAGTCAAGAGGGTAAGAAGGAACTCTAAACGGACTGGGAGGTAGATCTCGTGGCTGTCGCCTTTCATTTTAAAAACCTGGGCAATAGGTACAATGAACGGATTCATCTGTTTCAACACGGATAAGGGCCACATTAACCGCTTGCTGGGCAAAGACAATTCCGTGGAGGCTGCTGCGAATGTGGAGGGCGCAGCACCCACCCAATTACGTCACGTGTGAGATCAGGTACGATTTGGGCAGGGGTTAGACCGCGTCAAAGCGAAAACAGCGATGTATTGTTTATACGTCTAAAATCAACAGAATAGTTGACAATCGCAACAGACATAATTTCTAGTCTACCTAGCTACCGGGTATTGAGAACAAATCATGAAGGGGATGTAGCAGGGAGCAACCCATTGCTCTCGCATGTGAATGGTCCACCAAAATTTGCGGCTTCATAGCCCTGGATGATGCTTTCAACAGAAGCCTATTCAACAGTGTTAGCCAGCGAATTTTCAGACTTACTGGGAGATCCAAGTAGAGACTTACGTATGTTCCGCCTGATAGGAACAGTAACCCAATGCCGATAAGGATTAGGTTGAAGACGGCACCAAAAACACCCTTGAAGCCCCTGATCTTCCAAAAGTGAGGTCCGTGATCTGCAGCTCGCATGCGGAGATATGCAAGGCCCCAGAAGATGAACCCGAAGAAGGAATCGAAAAGACTACTCATCAGACTGAGCAGATCCGCAAAGAACGGGATGACTTCAGCGATGATGAAAGCCAAAACCCACAAACCAGCCAAGATAGCAGCCCAGCTAGCCCAGCCGACGACAGTGTGTGATCCCATGTGAACTGTTCCCTGGAAGATACTGAAGAAGATGAAGCGCGCCGACACAGACGCGTACAGCACGCCCAGAAAGATGATCGTAGGAATCATAAAGCTGAAAGATATCTTGAGGAAGGTCGCGTTGCCTAGAGAACCAAAAGCTGGCGACACGTTGTACTGGGTGCCTGTGTATGCGTAGACAATGGAACCAGCTAGCGAGAAAACAATCACCTCTGCGATGGTGACAGCCCAAAGTGCCTTGGGGAAATCTCTGGGATTCTTCATCTCTGCAATGAACGACGGAATCGTAATTTGACCAATGAAGGTATAGCTGATGTTCATGAAAGCGTTCATGCCCGCGACAAAAGTAGTGCCGGCCTTAGGAATAGACAAAACCAGCGGCTCATTTCCTGGCTCGTACCCAGCAGGATGGGCTTCGATTCCGGCAAATATCATCGCAAGAAGAACGGAAAGGAACGTAAAGAAGGCAGACACGGTGGCAAGCCGCGCAAGTCCAGAAAATGTTCTAGGAAGGGATGCAAAGAATGAGACGACGGCGACGATGGCACTGAATGCGACAGTGCAAATCATGTGGTTCGGATATGTCATAGTGTTAAGATACTTAGATCCGACGAGACAATGGAAGCCCTACGTCGTGATTGTAAGCTACCAGCTCAAGATGGCAAAGGCACGTTTCGGACACATAAGGAGTGAGGTCTACCTGGATGAAGGTGTTGTTCAAAATGAACATGACACCAGTGAACCACCACGCCCATTTTTGGCCCCAAAAGAGCATCTGACCAATGTCGCAAACGTCTCGCACTTCTGGGTGTCTCAAGCAAAACTCCCTGGAGATAAATTAGTCGGAAACAATAGTCAATCGGTTTTCGAAGCTAAAGCTGGCTTACCAGACAATCAGAGACGTATAAAGGACGAGTCCGGCCATAACGACGGTTAAGATCAGGCCAGGAACAAGACCCAGAACCGAGTACGAGTACGGAAAGGACATGATAGCCAAGCAAATGTATTCGGAGAATAACAATGCAGCCGTCTGTGATTTTATGACGGGTCAGAACACGCTTTTTCGACAATTCGCGCATATTTGACGGTCACGAATGCACATGAAACGAAAAAGACATGGGAACATCAGAAATGTGATGATTCAAAGAAACAAAATCCTGCAAAGGGACAGGAACCAATGTCCAAGGAACAGGCTATGACGAATAACACACTGAATGGAACACCACCATAACGGGCATTTCAACAGACAATTGGCAATGGCAGTCAGGAAAATCGGGTTTGTTGAAGCGCAAGAAAAAGGCGAATCACCTTGAACCATCCGCAAGTACGATACTTGATTGCATTGTCCTGTTCCAACTCCATCTGCTTGCCGACCGACATCTGTGATGATGTCGAGTCCTCGCCCTCTCCCGGGCCCACGATGGGTTTGGCGATGGGTCGGTCAATGCGAGTCATCCTGCGATTATCACCCAATTTTTCGGCATCATATCCAGAATTGGGCGATTCGTGTAGCTCAGGATCAATGTTTTTCTCGCTGGACGAGGAGCCGCCGCCGCGGAGGAAGCCTAACGCCATTTTATCGAGCGGATGGAGCGAATAAAGGAGGTAGAATAAAAGAGATTGAGCGAGTTTGCTATTGGCAGCATGAACCTCGTCACCTCTCAAAAAAATCGGCGAATAGTCTTGGAGACGTGAGCAGGGAGATCAATCTCCCACTTGTAGGTAAAGCCAGAAAAGAGGAAAGCTTGGAGTCGACAGTGAATATCAATCTCGTGCAAAAAGCGTAAGGTCACGAGTGGATCGAGACTGCAGACGCAGCAATAGGTTGGCCCCGTGGCAAGGCCCAGACTTGGATACTTAATGGATGCCGACCCTTGAGGGCGGGAAGGTGAAGGGTTTGCAGAGCGTGCTCCACTGGTTCTCTGCACGAACCTGGAGAGGGAATAGCGGGAGGCTTTAGTGAGAGACAGCAAGAACCTAGCGACGATCATCTGTGGGAGTTGATCCGATCTTTGGTAACATCCTCGCCTTTTTCTCAACCCGCGCGATGACATGCACAGGCAGAGCATGGCCGCGTTGCGATTCGTGATGGGCCGGGTGGCGTAAGCTGTGTGGTTACCTGTGCGAGGAATCCTTCCCTCTCCAATCACGCAATCCGGACGTGGCGTTCAAGGTTTTCTCTTTCTCCGTCGCAGTGCTCAAGCCAACGTTCCTGACCCAGACCTCTATACGTCATTTGTCCTGCACCTAGTCTGTGTCCGTGCCTTCAGCAGCATGCATTTTCCAGTGGCAAATATCTTACTCATAGTCATTAAATTACTTGAGTTCACAACAAAATCTCAGTACGGCTAGGAGGAGCCAAAAAACTGATTTGTGGATTGGAGTACTGCTACTTTGGATCAAGTACAACGATGCTTCCGTCTCTGTACGTGATTTGGATCGACAGCAATTCAGTAGTCTTTCAATTAAATCCTATTTGGGACTGTAGAATAGTCCAATATGTACGTTGGCTACCTTTCGCTGGAGATGTCAGGTATGGTACTTCAGCATACCTATCTCAGTTCTCACCTTAGTCAGTCTCGACTGTCAAAGCATGCACGCAGTCTGTACCTAGCCCCACCATGACGGATGGTTGCAGAACTGGCGCCGCAGCCGAATTTCGCAAGCATCAAGCCATATTGCACGTGCAGCAGCCTGACAGTTCCATACCTAGGTATCTTAGGTAAGGTACGTCTAGGTGACGAAGCCAGCACCGTTACTGGAACACGACTATCGTATTCTCGAACTTATCGTCCCAGAATCGTTCAATCTAACAAACCCACCCTTCAAAAGAAATTTCAGTTTGTTCAGGCTCGTGATTTTTATGTCCGCAAGGGCGGCTTGCTTAGCAATGCTGAACACCAACAAACTAAGCTGTGGTATGGTCATTTTACAGTTTGATACTCTTGATGACACCCTTCTTGATACCCGTCAACTCTCCCTGGTACCCTCCCTTACCCTCGCCCCCTTTGTACACCTGCTTCATCGAACCCAGCTTCTTCTTCTTCTCGTCGAACTTCTTCCGTTTCTTAACCCGCGGGTTCCTAATCTCCTTCCTACGATGCTGAGTCAAACCCTTGTTTCTCTCAATCGCAAAACTGATTGCTCGTTTGCCATTCGGTCCAATCTCTCCCGCCGTCTCGACCACCCTGCCGCCGTCCTTGGCAGCTTGTGCGTAAGCTTCCGCGCGATCACGCTTGTCCTGCTTGCGCTGTTTGGATCGCGCAGCCACCAGGTCGTAGTAGTCTCCTTTGCCGCCGGCCTCGTCACGCACCTCGCGTGCTTGCCTTTGGTCTTCCTCGTCGCTTTCGCCTCCAAGAGCAGTGGAATCGTCCACTTTCCTCTTGCCTCTTCTCTCTGCTTCTGAATTCAGCCTGGCTTGCCTATCCTTTAATCGTTCCCGGTATGGAATGTCCATGTCTCCACCGGCATCCCTTCCGGCCGCAGCACGCTTATTTGACTTTTGCGCAATCTGTGAAGTGTAGAATCGAAGGCTTCTTCTCCTCTTCGCTTTATCAGCCAAGTCTCCGGCAGAGATTTGGTCTTCTTCACCCAAATCCGAGTCGTTATCAAGCGAATTACGTTCTTTTTCAGGAACTGATTTTCCATGCTTGCGTTTGTTAACAATTGTCAATTCGTCAAGCGTCGCTAGATCCTCCTCTACTCTACGCATGCGTTCTGCATGGCGTGCAGCAGCCTCTGCTTGAGCACGAGCTTGCTTTGCTGAGTGGCGGTCCGATTTCTGCTGGTCTTTCGGCCGTTGTTGTATCTTCTTGGGCTCTGAAGAATTAATTCCGTCCATTCCATTGGTTTCGTCAACCCTGTCATTCGTCAGGTTGGCTAGAGCGCTTGCTGAAGGCTGAATAGCAGTCGCACGGCCCGTCTCTGGTTCTGGAAATTCCAGGTCTTTGACTTTCAGCCAGAGAGCGCGAGATTGAACAAGCTCTTCCATCATCTCATGGTCCCGTAATTCCGTAGCAGACAGTGGTAGAGAAGTCGAAGCGTCGTTTTCCGCAGCGTTGGAAGTCAACAATGCAAAATACAAAGAAAGTGCTCCCAAGTAGACTGAGAGCGCCTGGTATTGAACCTGAATAACAGTAGCGCCTGCATCAGCATTGAACAGGCTTTCAATAGCGCTCCCTGATCCCTTTACCAACGAGTCATTGGGTCCACGCGCTTGGACGAGCTGCTGTGAAATTTGTTGGTGTCGCTCTTGCAAATTCAAGAGATCCTTTGAGAGGGGCTCGAATTCCGGATACCTACTTTTCAGTAGTTTCAGGCGTTCAGGAAAGCTCATATCCTCTGATATTTGAAATTGCGGAAGCGTTTCTGTGACAATGCCGCTGCCTTCCAACTGGCCGCCATCAGCTCCTAGAGGCGCTTGCACAGACCATTCGGCTTCATCAAGCCCGTAATCAGTCTCCGACATGTTGTTCAGTCGTTTCTGTTGCAATCGCCGCGCTTCTGCCTCTTCTTCCAGCGCATCTTGTTCTGTCTCAATCACGTCTGCATCATAGTAGTCCTGCTTTGAGGTACCCCAGTTCTCTAGATAGTCGTCTTCCCCTTGCTTGTCGGAACCCTCATCATCGCCAAGCATATGTTGGTTATCCGCTGGTAGACTACCTGCGCCTCGCTTGGACAAGTGCGTGACTCTGGTTGGTTCTGCAGTATCTTCGTCATCCAGAGCTTCGTTCTCTTCATCATCTTCATTTTCTGAGGACCTTGGCGAATAGGCTAAGACTTCTTCGTCCGAAAGCTCGAATGCGTCGTCTTCTGTATTGAAAAGGTCAGAGCCACTGTCTAACAGGTTTAGAGCTTTTCAGACCTGTGCCACGTTTGAGCCGCTGTCTTTTCGCTTCAGGTAACTCGTCCAAGAGAATCCGATCTCTATTGAGGTGAAATTCATCTTCAGAGTCTGCTACATCCTCGAATGTGTCGATTTGAAGCCGAGATCCCAAATCACTATCCTTTCTATCCTCGAGTGCGTGGACTTGATTTGATGCTTTTCGCTTCTTGGCCATTTTGAAGAAGCTCAGGGAAGGACGCTGTCACAGGTAGAGCTATTGGCGGCATAGAATTTCTACACCCTTGCTATCGATAAGCGAAATTCACACTAACCTCTTACGACAAATGCTGGTACTCCAATTCAAAAGTTTTGTCTCGCGCGAGGACTTCGCGGGTGACACAGTTCAACCTAATATTTGTTAGAATTTTCGAGATTATGACCGTATTTCTAATCTGGGGTGCAGAAAATGGACCAATTGTCGACTAATAAATTAGTGGGTATATACTGCTGGCGCGCTCCCCGAATCAACACGTCAACCTTTAGCGCGGGACAAAAGTTTTGAAATGGACCTCTGTACTCCGTACCATCTCTCACATCGGCGATCCAGAATATCCAGTTGTCTCTTGTAGTCTTCGAGAGTTCAATATCTATATCTAGCATATCTTGCCAACCGTCGATGGCATTAGGGCCATTCTGGGCCGCAGTTGCTCTGTGCATATTTCTCTTCGCTCTGGCGTCCGATATGTTCGGCCTATTTTCCGAAAAAAACCGTTTTCCTGTCGATGGCAGGGTGAGATCACACTATCTACTTCATTACTTAAGCTGACTATAATTATAGACAGTTATTGTTACTGGTGGATCTCAGGGAATGTGGGTACTGAGAATGCGATCCTACATCAAACGCTCATGACTGGATGTAGGGGAAAGTCTGTAGCAAGGATACTCGCCCAGAAAGGTGCTAATGTAGTGATTGTCGCTCGGGATGTGAAGAAGCTCGAGAGCGCATTAGCATTCATCTCGGTATGCGCACTTGTGAACGATTCGCTTTGTTGGTGTTAATGGGCCATACAGTCTGCAGCTGCAAACCCTGGGAAGCAGAGGTTTCATTTAATAAGTGCAGATGTCACCAAGTCGGAAGAGTGCACACGTATAATTGAAGAAGTCACGGCATGGAACCAAGGGAATCCTCCTGATATCATCTGGGCAGTCGCAGGATCTTCTATTCCTGGCCTCTTCATCGATACTTCGGTTGAAACTCTTCGCGCTCAGATGGATATCAACTACTGGTCAGCTGCGTACTTGTCCCATGCTGCATTGAAAGTGTGGCTTCGTCCCGAATCAAAATCGACACCACATCCTGCGACGTCCCTCCCACGCCACTTCATTATGACCTCATCTGTCCTAGCGTTTGTCTGCGTAGCAGGCTACGCACCATACGGTCCTGCTAAAGCAGCAATGCGCACCCTCGCCGATGCTCTTCGCTCAGAGGTTGAGCTTTACCGTGGAGCTCGGCAGCACAATGCTTCGCTTGCGCCTCCTGCGGATGTCAAGATTCACTGCGTCTGTCCTGGTACCATCCTGTCACCGGGCTATGAGGAAGAGAACAAGCATAAGCATCCTGTGACTAAAGACCTGGAGAAGAGCGACCCGAAGCAAACGGCAGATGAAGTTGCAGAGGCATCTATTAAAGCACTTGAGAACGGAAACTTCCTGATCACCACCCAATGGCTAGCTGGGCTGATGAGGGCTCTAGCACTTGCAGGAAGCCAGAGAAACAACTGGTTGATTGACACATTACTAAGCTTTGTAGCTTCGATCGTATGGCTTTTCGTCGGTGCTGATCTAGATAAAACGGTGTTCAAATATGGCAAAGTACACGGGATGTCAGGCGTGTAAACTAGACGGAGATCTCATGCCAGTGTACAATATTCTATCTTTTAAAACACAAGACTTCGATTGTGTGGAAAAGTTTCTACCTCGGTTGAGCATCGGTCGTTCGGCTTACCGTTAGAGACAAGTCTAATGCTAAGTCTGCGGTCTAGTTAGTATGAGAAAAAGTACAACATTCCCCCATTAGGTCTTGAGCTGGGACCACAGAGTAAGGTCGATCTAGCGCGTACATTTGGGCGTCTGGCGCTGATACATCTGTTTCTTGTCGCTTGTCCCTCTGGACCTCAGAAGCCTGGAGCATTGAACTTTACAGACCTTTCACCCATGTTATGATTTAGATCTCGAATTGCGGTGATATCCTCCACGTGATGTGATGACCAAAATCTACAGGGTATCCGTCTCGTATTCTATTTCAGAGAACCCGATTTGATCATCGGAAACTTTTCCTCGTTGAACTTTGCGCGATTGAGAAGGGTGGAGACTGCCGCAGCGGGTCACGAGTCAATCGTCAAGCCAGTGCCACAATGCTTGAGGTCATGGAAAAGCTGAGAATTTTCCATAGACCCCTGGCCAACAATATCCAACTGGAATCTTAGGAGCGTACGCGCTGGTGTCGCTGACTTTGCCGAGCGCGGTGACTCGCTCATCTCCGCCCGAGAGCTGAAGTGTCGCCTGTTGCCGAAGGCTAGACAGCGGTAAAGAAGGGGGACGGAACGGTGCATGAACACGGCGGTTGGCACGCCACTGCACGGTCGTGAATGTGCTGAGCGGAGGAATTGGGGTAACGTAAGCCAATCTCGATCGGGGCTTGATCATTAGCTACGACGTTGGCTTAGTCTCATTTCGGAGGTCGAGGAAATATGGCCAAAGCGTTGAGAATATTGGATCAAAAGAAACGTTGGGGGACCCTGGGCTAATTTCCCCAGTGTTTCTGGCTGCTTTAATTAGCCTGCGATCATTTCGCGAACGTGCAGGTCATCATACACCGGTTAGCAGTCGAGGCGCTCTACACCTCGTTCTTGATGCGACCACAGCATGCTTACACGCCGGAGTGTGGTCGCGAACAAGCGTCTCAAAGTGTCTGCCCCGGCAGCAACGACTGTTGGCAGGGTGGCGGCGAAAAGTCATGGGCAACGCCCGAGTTTGCGCGTTCCCCGGCCCAGACGCGGCTTGCCCTGCCATATCTCGTATAGCGAGCAAGGGGGCTGAGGGATAACTAGTACACGAGAAGGCAAGCGGAGCGGCTGTGGCTGAGGGGGATTCTGCATTGACCCCTACACATTGGCTCAAGTTGCTCGGTCGACAAATTGGGCTTTGCCCCTTTCTCGCCCGTATTTATCACCTCCATGTCCCCGTCTCATTTCCTTCCCTCCATCACTTTCGATACACCACCTAGCTTCTGTACAAACAAAGTACAGTACTTAATCTATATCCTTTTTCTAATATCAACCACCACTCTCCCTTCACAACTACCCTCCGTGTCTCAGTCCTTACTCCCATAAACAAATAAACAACAACAATCAAAATGCGCGCCTCCATCTTCTTCGCTCTCCCGCTCCTCGCAGCCGCCGCAGTAAGCCAAAACCTTGTCCTCAACTAAATCCTGAACCGCATATTTACTAACAACCCCTGCAGGACGCAGCCTCCTCCTCGTCTTCCACCTTCTCCTACTCCAACCTCGAAACCCAATTCACCAGCCTGACCGACTCCCGCGGCGTCGTCACCGGCCAGCCCACCCCCGTGACCAGCCAGCCATCCGCCATCACTAGCCAACCCGGCCTGCCCGCCGGTGTCACGTCTCAACCCGCCGGCGTGACCACGCAGCCCTCCGCCGCCTCCATCCCCGCGGGCTTGCCCTCAGGCCTGAACACTGTCCCACATGGCAACTCGACCAGCTTCGTCGTCTCCGTCGGCCATAACAGCACCAGCGTCGTCAGCAGCGTGACGAGCTCCAGCGCCTCGGCGACGGGCTCCAGCTCGGGCTCCGGTGCGAGCGGCAGCAGCGGTGCGTCGGCGACGTCGAATGGTAGCCCCAGTGGCAGCGCGGGTGCATCTGGCTCTCCGAGCTCGTCGAGCAGTAGTGCGGCGGGCGCCGTTAAGGTCGCCTCAGGCGCCCTGTTCGGTGCGGGTGCTGTTTTCGCTGCCTTCTTGTAGAATGGGGTGCTGAGCCTGCAATATCTTTCACTCGCGCTTCCTTTGCATTGGGGATCCTAGGCGGGGGGGTAATCTGTGTGTGAAAAAAAATATGTTCAAACCAGGCGTTGTCCGTGTCCAGCAATCTGGGCTTCCATGACTCTTAACCATATGAAGACGACGACGGCCGAGTGAGGAATTGTTGGACATCGGAGTGGATGTGTGCTGTCTTTCTCTTGATACTCACGGCTTCCGAACCATGGAGCATTGCATGATACTTTTGGGTTCTATGGATTATTAATTCTGACTACGGTCTTTGTACAAACGTACGTTCTAGATAGCTCTAGCTAACAGCCACCATTAAATACAATACCATTGCGTTATGATGCCTCCAATCATGCTTGCTTTGTGATCATATCGTATAAATGTGCGCATTATCTGGAGCTAGACACAGCTTCACTCATCCAACAACATGCGCACAAGCGCAAACAAGCACAATCACCTTCGTTATGCATCTCAGTCCATTTACGCAACAAAATAAAAGCACATGGGTTCGCCAAACTTCGTATTTCGCCACCATTCCGAACGCAACACAGCGAAGCTCTGTATGGTCGTTGGGAAGCCATTCAATACTCGAAATCATCGTCCACACTCGGCCCTTTATTTTTGGTGACGCTTTCTTGCTTCTGGTACATTTCCGCGATCTGCCTGTTCGTGGTTGCCTGCTCCGGCTTCTTGTCATCTCTGCCACGTATGTATCGGGGAAATCGCAAGCTGACTCCTTTGCCGCCTCCGCTCAGGATTTGATCATTAGCAGCAATATAACGGGGACTCAATGTCAGATCAGCCGCTTTGACTTCCCAGACCAGCTTCGGCTCAAACCAGACATCGGGCTGGTCCTTGTTGCCCTGCGAATGCGAATAAAATGGCTTGGGCCGTTCAATGGCCAAGGGCTCCAGTTCAGTGTGCAGAGCTTCGAGAACGGCTTCAGAGAATCCCGTACCGATATTGCAGACCGATTCGTACGTCTCCTTGTTTGGATTGTAGCATGCGAGGAGAAACGCGCCGTACCAAGACGTGCGCTTCCCTTTGCCGAAGTAGGCGCCCAGTACGACGAGATCGAGAGAGTCGCCAACTCCACTGAGATAATCTTTCTTGACTTTGAGCCAATTCTGCGAACGACGGCTGGGCTCGTAGTGCGATTCCACCCCGTCAAGCATTTTGACCATGAGACCCTCGCAAGAGGCCTTGACACTGTCCTCAAGGAGTGTTTGAATCTCCTCAAGCTGATTAGTATTGCCGAACCTGGCGAAGGCAAATTCTCCCTCCACTTCAGTAAAAGCATTGTACATCTTTTCTCGTCGAGCTCTGAACGGCTCGTTCACAAGGCCCTCGCCATTCAAGAAGAGCAGATCAAATGCAAAGACGCAGACTTTGACTTTAACGTCCTCAATCTTGACATCTTTCCTCTTGCGTGTCATCAGCTGTTGGAAGGGCAAGACTTTCTTTTCCTCTACATCCCAAGCGACGGTTTCGCAGTCAAGCACAAAACTCTTTGTACCCTCGTTCACCCATGACGGCAACTTGGCGAGGATATCTGGGTACTTTTTGGACAGATCCTCCGAGTTCCGCGAAAAAATATTGGAGATACCCTTTGCGTTCTTGCCCGCTGCTGGCACGGCAGTGGCATACTGTTGGGGAGCGTCGTGTGCTACGAAGTGAATTTGGGCGCGCTCGCCATCGTATTTGAACTCGCACGAGAAATCTTTGCCCTCGAAGCGATCCAGGACTTCCGTGATGGATTTCGTTGGTTTTGCCAGCATTGGCTTTAGCGGCACCCCTGGCTGAAGCTTGCAGGCCTCGTGAAGACCAAGGATGCCGTGCTCTAAAATGGCGGGAATGATGACTTCGTAACTGGGAAGCTCACTATAGCCCATATTAGCATTTATCCAACGAAGACGTCGACTTCGACTTACTTGTAGACCGATTTAAGTACGGACTCGCTCTTTGCTATTTGATCAGTTGATGGCATTTTGTCTCCCTTTTGTGAAATTTCATGTACGACTACGGCTTGCGCCAAAGACACCAAGATAGTTTTGTCCGCTAAACCGAGCCTCATTTTCCCCTCCAACGTTCTGACAATGAACTTGGACTCGCTTGGGCCACCTTTGTCCTTGTTGATATCGACCCCTTTCAAGCCTTTGCCAGCCATTTCCTGATCGGCCGCCGACAACAGCTTTTTGATTCCGGCAATTTTGCGGCCTTGCGATCCTTGACCTTCAATCGTGGCTATGGCCATGAGGCCTTCATGCACGCTCCGGACGGTTAAAGCTTTGGGTCGATGCATTGTCGGCTGATTGGATCTGCTTTTAGCAGCGACTAACCCGAGATCTCCAATTGCTTTTTGATCCGATTTGATAATACTCAAACTCCTCCCGGTACTTTCGCCAATCGCCTTCATTATGAGCGATTCCCCAATTCCGAGCTCGATTCCCGCATAGTCTGCTGCCAATTTGCCAGTCATGAGTTGGACGGTAGGGAGAAGATCATTGGGTGTTAGCCGGAGTACTTGTCGTAGGAAAAGTGAACAATGGGCCATTATTTCTAGCCGCTTGGTCGTGAGCTCGATCTTTGAGAAGGTTGTACACAGAGCTGCGTAGGGCACAGGATCACCAGGTTTCCAATCTGGATAGGGGTCCTTTTTGGCTGTCTGCAAGGTGGATTGCACCTTCTCTCGGACTTTTGCAGCCACCTCAGGCTTTTCTTCGTCTGAGTCTTGCTCTTCTTCTTGATCAGACTCGGACTCCTCATTGACAGACACACTCTCATCCTTGTCGTCCCTCTTGCTGGGAGCTTTTGAGACACCGGCTTCCCGGTCGGCCTTAGCTACTTGGTCTTGCTTGTTCGTTTTCCTTCCATCTTTGCTTGGTCCATTTTCGCCTTTGTCAAAGGAGCGAGCGTCGTCCGGCGCCTCGGCTTTCGGTTTGTGATCTCCTGCCATAGAAGAAAAGGCGTGCTTCTTGGTAGAAATTCCTTCATCTGCGGGTTCGGACTTGATCATGACAGAAGCTTTTGGTTTGATATTTTTGGGAGGCTCGGAACTATTCTCAGTTCTTTCCGACTTTCGCTTTTGTTTCTTACTTGGTGGCTCATCATCAGAATCGCTATCTCGTTCTACTTTAACATCTTCCGATGGTCTCTTGCGTGGTTTTTGCAAGCTAGATGGCTCAGCCTCCTCTTCTGTCGTAGATACATTGGCATCATCTGAAGCTCCATTGACACCATCGATCATTTCCGTGTTTTGGCCCCCATTCTCCTTTGTGATGGTAGTGTCCTCCGATTTTCCCACGACCTTAGTCTTTTCTTGATTGCCTGCCCCTGTGCTCCCATCTTCTGCAGACTGACGTGATTTGGCGGAAAAGGCTAATTTACTCTGTTGAGGTGTCGCGGGTTTCGTACCATTCGGAACTCCAAAAAACTTGCTGCAGAACCAAGTCAGGTCAGATATATTGTTTTGAAACTACATGAAACCGTCTCTAATATGCGCACCGAAGTGTCTGTTGAGTGGGTTTGACATACCCTAGAGTAGCCTGCTTCGGAGCCATGACAAGGCTTGATTGATGCGTCCTTAAAAGATGTCGGGATGTATTACTCGCGTAGGCAATTGCAGATGCGACGCGCTTTGGATTGTCCTTACTCAAACGCAGTAAATTCGTCAAACGTACAGATAGATAAGGACATATGAGCATATCCCACAGTGGGAAATTACAGTCTAGAAAAGTATTGTTGAAGATCGGTCGGGGCCAAGTGAAGAAGGCGCGTAGTACGCGGGGGACGCGGTCGCGTTTTGACATGACGTAGAGTATTGCGGCCCTTTCCCGTCTACTATTTCCATCCTTACACACACGACTTTGGAGGTAAATCTAGCATTTTTTAGTGTCTCGATGAATTTTGGCAATGAGCCCTAGGCTCTAATGGTAAATCTGGCGCGATTCTTTTGGTCGTCAGATTCAAACGCCGCACCTGCTGCGTGGGTTGAGGGAAGACGGATCGTTGAACAAGACATGTCAAAACCTTCATCGGAGCCCAGTCTCACGCCGCAATTCTGCTTTAATCAGACGGCTCTCAGAGGTATGGGACCGACCTCCTGGAGCTCCATAACAATCTCAAATTGACGCATTTTGGATTAGACTTTCTGCGGCTTTCACGAGCAACCATCGACGATTCGATATCTCAAAACCTGAATGCTCTCCTGACTCCAGCACGAGATCCCTTCGATCCCACGAAAGTCTCGTCGCAGCTCAGAAATCCACTACCTGGGAGGCGGCAGATTCCGACCGCCAAATGTCGAACATTTGCGGATCAGGTCCTTTTCCCCTCATGGCAAGTACGCTCCGATGTCCTCACATATTGTGCCTCTGTCGCCACGTCTCCGGATCCGGACGACCCCGACGCAATTCTGCGAGAGGTCGAGAATGCAAAAGCAAGGGAACAGGTCGTGGATGAGAGACTGGATCCATACAGTGCAAGATGGTCACCGCGAGAGGCACGGACAGAAATGCTTGCTGGACTTGTCAGAAATGAGCGAGGTGTAGAGAGAATAGTGAGGGCACGGAGTTGGGAAGTTGTAAAAGAACGGTGCGAGGACGACGGAAAGCTGGGAGCAGTTGGAGCTGAAGAAGCGTTCGAGCGGTGGAGGGAAGACAAGACTTAATTGCTTAGAAATGGGATATTGTCCACAGAGATTTTGGAACGTGAACGGAGTTTGGGCACGCCTGGAACATAGCATGTAATAATAGAATAATGTTTTAACGCAGCGACAACCAAATTACTCTCAAAAAAAAACCCCCATAATCCAACACTCAGACGCAAGAAATTAGCCTCTATGTACTTTGAAATAGCTATCTATGGAATATCTGCAAGAGTGAGAAGAATTCAAAGGCAGTGAGCAACTTCATCGGCTCCGTTGGTTTCAGGTGCTTTATGGTGGGGCGGAGACCAGCCTCTCACTTTATCATAAATCTGCACCTCAACCACTTTTATAAGAATTCACTGTCTTATTTTGCTCACATACTATCGAACACCTGATTCTTTGGGAATGCTGCTCATGCATACCCTGTAGGCCGATACATCTTCTGCGGTGCTAAAAAGCAGTCCACACTGTCGTTGTGTCCTGGAAATACTTTCGGATTAGCGAACTTTCATCAAGTAGAACGCTTTCGCTCTATTATTTCTTGGCAAAGATAAGCGGTAGGTGTCTAGGAGAATCAAGGTGTCGGTCGGGTGGATGTATGCATGCACGGCGCCCTAGGTATTTGCCACGTAGAAGTTCTATTGGAAATCATGTTGGTTGGTTGTAGATGACAACAACATCAACCAAACGGACACATTGCGCGGCAGCGCCTCAGGTAGGGAGCATTCACTATGCTGTCTAACAACTCCCACAACATCTTGCCTCCACACTACACGCTCCTTTTTTCCAATGCCTCTACAGTCAAGCAGCGGGCCTGCAAGACTTTTCTCTCTCTACGTTCATTTCTCATGAGCAGGCGTTGAACGCTCCGTGTATTATTATCTGCTTTTATAATGGCGATGGCTGGCTTCCACGACAAGGGTTTCGAGGTGGTTGGAGTCAGGGAAAGCAAGTCCTATCGCTATCTCCCATTGCTCGAAACTGCGGCGCTCTTTGGCGCGATTGCGTCCCTAGTCATCAATATTGAGTATGCTCAACATTTATCCAATGCACCACTGGACGAGGAAAAGATGGAGGAGACTGGCCATCTAAAAAGCTTCAGCTTGTTGTGAGTGGATCCAAGCTCTCTGACCATTCTGGTTATACCGAAAGAAAATCTACTGAACGAAGTCCATGCAGATGGGCTATATTCTATTGCGGCACTGCTCCCGTTATATCCATTTTCTTCGCCCTCATCGACATTCCCCTATATGTCCGGAAAGCTGCTTCACCCGTCTACGCGCTCATCGTTTCGACGATATTTGCGGCTGGATGGATACCGTGTGCGGTGATGTGGTTCACTTGCGACTACTCCCCGAATCTGTTCACTAGCTATGACAGTACGTTGCTGCATTATCACAGATCCAGCGTCCTTGGTAAGGATCTGCTGGAGATTTGCTGATTCCCATAATTAGGCTGCTTCCAATGGAGCTTGCAGATCGACAATGGTGAAGTGGTAGGCGTATCACCTGCTTTCACCGCTGCGATGGTTGGTCTTGGACTATTAATGGTACTCATGTAAGCTAATTCTTTGCTCCTCGAACCTCTTATCGGCCTTTGCCTTGCCGTGAACAGAGTTAATAGAGTCCGACTAACGTGTCCAAGCTATCTGACGTACATCGGATTCGCAGCCGCCGCTGTCCATTTTTGGAGAACCTATAACGACGAATCGGTTCCCATGATCAGGAAGGTATCAGATTCGGATTCTGCCGTTTTTTAAGCAGTCTGGCCATGTTCTAAGCCTCACGTAGATAACGCTGCTCGATGCTACCTGAAACGACGATTAAGCCTTTGGATGAAATGACCTGACCTCGCAGCCTAGCCTGCCGAAACGAACTCCATTGAAGCGCTTCACTTCGTGTACGTAGGGTTTGGATACGCTTGAGATAGATCCTAGGGGACGGCTTGGAGACGCTAAAAGACGCGTAATGCACAATCCCGTAGAGTTCTTGTCATCGGCCTGATCAGCCCCTTCTACGTCTTGTGAGCATCACGCCTACTCTAATTCGCATCCCTACCTTCGATGTTAAGCCGGAAACGGCTTGTTGTCAATGCCACTTGTCGCTGCGGAAAGCAAGTCGAGCGGCTTGCGTATCCGCGTCTTCCAGCCACGTAAAACTAGCAAGTAGAGTCCAGTCGTCGAGGCACAAACATACACCAATATCGCCCTGAATATTGCCGTTGTCTTGCGCTCAAATCAGTCTGCTGAATACTCAAAGTGACAAGGAAGCCTAGTCGAGATGCGTAGGCATGTATTGGCATTTGCTTTTAGTGGAAGGAAGGCGCTCTCCATCTCGCCTGAAAAGCAACAAACGTGTCGAAGCCAAAACTAATGAGACCAGCAAATAGGACAGCACACTCGGAGGATATATTGTGGCTGGCGGCTGGGGCTCGGAATAACAGATTTTGCTTGTTTCAGTCTAACCTCCAAGGGGATGAGGCTCTTCAGACTAGGATCCCGCGCTCAGCGAAGCGACTGCAAGCAGTATAACGTGAGGTTTTAAAATGCATAAGGAGCAGATGGAATATTCCCTAGTGAGTTGTCCTGCCACTTGACCAGACCGAACGAATGCAAGCTCGGGTAGCCAAGCTGCAATGGTCGTTCGCTGGCGCGTTGTACCGTGCCGCGTACTTGCATGATGCACAGGGGGTCCGTAGAAGCAAGATTCCGAATGAGTTGAGGAGATCAATGACAATTTGCTTTTTCCAAATTAAACTGCAATGAAATATGAAATACGCGGGGCGTAGCCAGTCAGCAGACCGGAGTTCTAATTGGATGTTTGTTTCTACTGATGTAAGGTTTCCCACGAGACATTTGGAAAAGAACACGAGGGAGAGCTCGTGTACGCCCGTCATCCCGCTGCCTGGATTCCAAAGCTTGGTCAGATAAGCTTTTTTTTAAGATGTCGTTCGAGCGTTGAACCGCAGTCCGTGATTGGGCGGGTGTTCCTGTTCCCGAGCGGAACCCTGTCGAAAAGGGGGCTAATTATGGCGAACTGCGCCTCTGCGCAACAGTGGCTGCCAATCGCGACGGGCTGAGCCGGCAAGGCGCTAATCCGAAGGAAGGCCGTTTCCAGAGAAATGCTGGAGTAGGCGCCTCCAAGGGAAGCTGACTCCACTCGGTTGACGGCCTGCCGACCCTGCCCTGCATCTCACCCATTCTGAGCAGTACAGCCGCAGAAACACACGGCACGCGGTACACCGTTGCCCAGCGGCGAAGCCTGCATTCACATAACATGGAAGAGACGTGCTCCGAAACATGAACTATATAGCTTGAGCCTTCTCCCCGGGTAAGAAATCCATTCCACATCTTCACCCACTCAAGCAATCAAACAACTAAGCAATCCGATCGCCCTACTCCGTGCCCGATAATACTATCTATCGCTTGTCCTTGATCTCCATTCTAGCTTCTCTACAGTCGTTTAACCAATCATCGACATGCGCTCCACATTTACCTCTGCTGCCATCCTTGGCCTCTCATGCATCTCCTCCCTCGTTGCTGGAGCTCCTCTGACTGCTCGCTCTTGGGAAGCACAATCTGACAACTCCAGCGACTTCAAGTTCCCCCTCGGAAACGGCTTCCCCAGTCCCAACCCGGCAGCAAAGCAAGACATCGAGGAGCAGGCTCACGGCACTCTTCCCAATGGCGCTGCTCCTACTAATGTCAGTCCAGAAGGCCTAGCCAATCTCCGTCTCCTTGCCTTTGGTGAGATCTTCGAGGTGGCATACTTCACCCAACTTTTGCACAATGTCACACATAACGTGACCGGTTTCCGCGAGGAAGATCTCAATGGATTCGACAGGGACCTTGTCATCAACGAGCTCACTGCGACCCAAGCCCAAGAAGAGCTTCATGCCCTTGACGTCAACGGTGCTTTGGTAGCCAACAACCAACTCCCCATTGTTGGCTGCGAATACAATTTCGGCGTTCACAACTTCTCGGAAGCGATCGCTACTGCTGCTACCTTCACCGATGTTGTCCTCGGCACCCTACAAGACGTGAACCAGATTTTTGCCCAGAACAATGATGATGGCCTCGTCCGCGCCATCTCTTCCGTCATTGGCCAGGAGGGTGAGCAAAATGGCTTCTACCGCATCTTGCAAGCAGGCAAGAACTTGATCCCGAATCAACTGCCATTCCTCACTACCGCTGCCCGCAACTTTGCCTTCACCGCTATTCTGGGATTCACCCTGCCGAACAAATGCCCCCAGAGCAACATCACTGCCATCACGAACGACCTCCACGCCTACATTCCCATGAAGCTCGAGACCAGCCCAGTCCCACCTCAAGACCAGGACCTTGTTTTCAGCTTCTCCCTCATGGCTCCTGAAGCAGAGAGATACCGCCAAGCTGAAGTCATCAGCAGTCTCAGCATGGTCTACATCAACCAGCAAAACACCCCGATTGTCGAACCGATCAAGAGTCACAATGTCTCTGGCGAGAATGTGCTCCTCACGGCTCACTTCCCCTACTCCACCAACTTCTTGAACGGCCTTACCATCGCTGCGGTCGCCATGGGCAACAACTTCACCAGCGCCGACGACGTCGCGGCAAATGCTCTCATCGCTCCCGGCCTCATTGAGATCAACTGATTTGAGAAGTGCGCGACTGATGATGATGAAACTTCTGGCATTTAGACATAGAATCCTAGTGACAATCGGCGGCGGCTTTCTCTGGGTCTTTGTGGTTTAGCGTGGCGTCTGAATATATATACATGAGCATCGTCAGCAACTCTGTTCATATGGCTGATCCAGACTGTAATGGCTGTTAGGCATGAGATCATGCACTTCAATTCTCTAATCATAACTATTAATCACTTAATTGATCTGATCTACTTTTAACATCACCTTCGTTACTACTATGTGCAACACGCTGCTCTACTGTGAATGAGTTCTGTTCCGACCCTGTTCCCTTCACCGCAGTAGACGCCCTACAAGCACCTTACAAAGAGGCGCGGGTGGCATATCCATTCTTGCCCTTGACAATCCCGTAACATGGGCCATCTAGTTTACTGGTCAGCCAAAGCATTATACCCAATGGAAAGAAGAAGAGGCAAGACAATTCAGCAGACACGGCACTGACTGCGGCACAGTGCTACAGCTGAAAAATACCGTCTCTCCACTGATCCTGCAGGCTGAACCACTTACTCTTAGCAAACATCTCATTCAATGCACTGGCCACATCTTCCGGCTTCTCCCACGCAGCGAAGTGACCTCCCCGCTCCAATTCCTTCTCATGGACGACCGGCCCCAGCGTTCGACTCCAGATCCTAGTCATTCACTCCATCAGCCATGTACCGCACATCCACCATCCACCACCCACCCACAACGCCTCATGACTCACCTAGGCAACGGCGTCAGCTCCTTCGGCGCATACATCACGCCGACCTTTCCCCCCGGAATCCAGCTCCCCGCACGCTTCCTCATCGTCGCCCTCCCCGGCACCCCATCCTCATGCGTGCTCTCATAGTAGATCCTCACGCTCGCCGCCGGGCCCGCCGTGCTAAACCAGTAAATCGCGACCCACGTGCACACCTCGTCCGCGGTCCAGGGATACGCGTCGGTCCAGTCGACGAGCTTCTCGTACAGCCAGGCGAGCAGGGCGACGGGGCTGTCCGCGAGCGCGTACCCGAGCGTCTGCGGCTTGGTCGACTGGATGCCGCCGTAGCCGTAGCCCTGGTTTTGGAACCACTGGCTGCGCGCGAGGTCCCGCCGCTCCCGTGCCGAGTAGGGCGTGAGGGCGTGCTGCAGCGCGAGCAGCGGCTGCGAGCTGAACGCCGGCGGGCCTTGGGGTCGGGCCATGTTGACGTGATGCGCGAGACTGTGGGCTGGGTAGTGGAGGGCGATGGTACGCGTGATGAACCAGCCCCAGTCGCCGCCTTGAGTGACTGCGTGTGGGTAGCGGTTAGAAGGGGCAGCGGTGTCTTGTTGTTTTTTTCTCGGGGTTGGTGCTGGGCTTGCGTACCGTATTGGTCGTAGCCG
Source organism: Bathelium albidoporum (assembly GCA_021031095.1). Lineage (NCBI taxonomy): Eukaryota > Fungi > Ascomycota > Dothideomycetes > Trypetheliales > Trypetheliaceae > Bathelium > Bathelium albidoporum. The sequence continues at coordinate 187,486 of JAGFVP010000015.1, forward strand.
AGCTGGAGCATGAGCTTGTGGAGCGTCTCGGCATGTTGGGTAACGGAGAAGCCTTTCTTTTTGATGGCTTCTGAGAAGCCGAAGTTGGGCAGAGATGGCGCGACGATGTGGAAGGCTGGATTCCGGTTGTCTCCTTTTAGGAGGGGAAGGAGCTTGACGACTTCAATGAAACTGCCAGGCTGTTCTTTGTAAGTGGAAATTGACAAGATAATGACCAAAGGGTTTGCCTGGGATGAAAATCTGGATGAGAGCGAAGAAGCAAAAATATGTATTTATGTCATTGTGCATTCTTGATTGGTTTGCTTGTCACACGAGGAAAATTTTTGAGGAAAGTTGTGGCAGCCACAAGATGGATGCGTGCTTTTGATCTGAACTTCGAGTGCAATAGCTTGTCTTACCCATCCATGACAGAATAGCAGCGGGACAGCTTCAGCAACATTGCTTCGTTGATGGACAAAATGAACCTTCACGTTGTCGAATCCATTCACGGGCACATTGGTCGTGAAGTGAGGAAGTTCGTTGAGTTTTGCCTCTGCTCTTCTCCAGTCAAAGCTGTTCTTCCAATAGTCCACAAGTCTTTTCACGTCCGACAGAGGGGATCCATAAGACCATCCAGCATCGTCCAGCTCGTCGGGGAAAGTGGTCAGCTCGAGTTTTGCTTTGAGGTCCTGCAGCTTCTCGTCCGGTACTGAGATCTGGTACGATGTCGGAGGCATGTTCGGTTTACCACCACCTTAACACGCTAGGCCAGGTTGAGATTGATTGAGCAAAGTTCGCTTTCTTTTACCTGGAGAGATCCTGCTGATCTGTTCCTTCGTGCCCAATTTGCAATCTGCTGCAACTGTTCCGCTTTGCTTTACAAACAGCTCTCATAGAACCTGCGGGGCAGGACTGGAACTAGTACGTCACTCGGTACCCAATCAGGGAACAGGATGATTGAAGCAATTCCCTCCGCAATGGCCAGGTACCGATGGCGTAATAGACCAACATCCCAACCTCCGATCAAGATCGCAAGCCCCTAAAGCCAGTGCAAAACGAGATGGTGGACAATCTCCCGCAGCAACTAAATGACTTCTTCGTGGGATTTCTTGCCTTGTCAGGCTAGTACTTGAGCCGCCAAAAACTCCATGATCTGAGAATGAGCTTCTCCTTAAATATTCGTGCCCAGTCGTTGCCTTCGGCACCCCACCAGCATGCCGGGTGTGATAAAACTTGGTAAAATATCTTGCCACCAGGTTGTTTTCATTACCCATGACTATTGACTTTAGTTTTGGCGACGAGAAGTGCTGAAACGATCTGCAAGCCACCTTCGCTAGACATGGCCAAAGATCGGTAGCCCTGATCGAAGGCGCCGTAGAAATGTACCAATTTGGACTGCAATGCTACGCTGACGCTCCTTTTAAAATAGTCTACGCTGATGAGCCTCGGTCTTGAATCGATTGCTGGCTTTGGTCTCTGTTTAAATATCAGCTACTTGGCCGTCCCAGAAAATGGACCTTCCTCAAGTCGTTGTGCGCCCTGCGAGGCATTCCTATAATCATGAGTACCCTCCTCTCGTTGGTCGTGCTAGGTCTCGCGCTTTTTCCGAATTCATTGGCGGCTCCAGCTGCTGCTAATGTTCGGATCGAAAAGCGGGCGACGTCTTCCATCCTTACCTCTGAAATCAATAGCATCCTCTCGAGTGCAGCTTCAGTCCCTTCTTCAGATGCTTCTGCAGCGTCTTCTGTATACAATGCGATCCTGACAGCCGTCGAAGGTGCCACACCAACGGCCTCGCCGACATCAATTCCTCAGGCAACTTCGATAGTTAGCAGTGCCATTGCTCCTGCGGCCTCGCAAGGTTCATTTTACGACAGTGTTGTGCAGTTGATTGCCAATTCTTTCCTACCATCGAACCTCGGTCAGAGTCTCACTGGCCTTGTCAATGGTCTCGGGGTAATTGGGCCCAATGCTGAGATCAATGTGAACCTCAGGAGTCCTTCCACGACAATTTATCCAAAAAAGCAGTCGACAGATGCCTCCTACTCCCTTACGGAAGCCGCGCTTCGCCAAGTCATATACATTCCGTCGGGTTTCACATATGGGCAAAAGCCGCCTGCAATCTTAGTTCCTGGGACTGGGAACACGGGATACGAGACTTTCAGCGCAAACTACATACCTTTGCTGACGGGCGTTTCTTATGCTGATCCAGTGTGGCTGAATATTCCAGGGCACTTGCTTGGAGACGCGCAAGTAAATGCCGAGTATGTTGCGTATGCTATCAACTACATTTCCGGAATCTCAAACAATCAGAACGTGTCAGTCTTAGCCTGGAGTCAGGGAAATTTGGATACGCAGTGGGCTCTCAAATACTGGCCATCAACTCGAAGCGTCGTCAGCGATTTCATCTCATTTTCTCCCGACTTTCACGGTACCGAATTGGCTTACGTTATATGCCCATACTTCCCGCAACTGCCGTGTGATCCAAGTGTCATCCAGCAAGAATACAACTCCAACTTTGTCAACCGGCTTCGACAGAATGGTGGAGACTCGGCCTACGTCCCAACGACCACCATCTACTCAGCGACTGACGAAATTGTGGAGCCTCAATCTGGTACAGGCGCATCTGCATATCTGAATGATGCGCGAAATGTTGGCGTGACAAACAACGAGCTTCAGGTTGTATGCAGTGCACAGCCAGCAGGGGGGGTCTACGATCACGCTGGAACGCTTTTCAATGCTCTAGGGTATGCGCTGGCAGTCGATGCTCTCACTCATCCCGGCCCCGGGCAACCAAGCAGGCTGGATTTGGGGACGGTGTGCCAAGAAATTAGTGCTCCCGGATTGAGCCTGACCCAAGTACTCGAAACTGAGGGTGCTCTGGTGGTCTCCGCTGGATTTTTGCTGGCGTACGAGCCCAAGCAATTCAACGAGCCGGCCCTGATGGCATACGCAACCTCCTAGTACTTGTGGAATCGCGCATTTAACCGGGTTCTGAAATGAAATGCGGTCTACGGAATTAGGGAGAAATGTACATAACGAGTGGCAACATAGATGGCAACGAAGTGATAGGCAACAAATTCTTTGACCATATACACAAATTGTTCTCTGCTGCAGTGATTTGAAGTGATAGTAATAGCAAGATAGAAAGCAAAGACAACTAGAGGTCTTTTCTTCTCACTGTTGTCCATTATACGCCACTATCATAGCCCATCAAGCATTGCAAACATCACAGTAGAACTCTTCAATTCTGTTGGCTTCGTGGCTTGTGATACAACTCCTTGACTGCCACTACTCTTTTTTGCTCGCAGCGCCCTCGTTTTCCATTCCTTCGCAACCAGCCACCTTTCCTGCCACCTCTTCCACCTTGCCAAAGCCTTGACTTTGCGGGTCTCTTCCTTCGCTTGCGGCCTTCATCTCCTGTACACCCTGGTCCTTCTGCTGCTCGCCAGACTGTTGCCATGATTCGGAGCCTGTGACCGAGCCAACGGCCGACTGAAAGTGAAAGAGCGATCAAATCAGAACCAGGAACACGGCTTTACGCTTTGGAGAAAGGGGAGCCCGGAGGGAAGACGTACGACGGCTGCACCCTTGACATATTGTGCGTGTCCTGAGATGAGACCTGGGTTATCGGTATTGGAAGACATGGTATCGTCGTGTTTTCGAGATATTGGGTTTTCGTGCGAAAAAGCTGAGCGCGAGACTTGACGGATATTGTAATTCACAGCACGCGTCATGTGAAGTCAGTTGCTTCTCCGGATTGATGACGCAGGCCACTCGTTGCATTGCCTGTGGCGTGATCCCCTTGCTTGCCGCGATTGGGGCTTTGCTCTAACTGGATGGTGCCATTGCGGCGATACCTTTTCCGCATAAGTCACGAGGCAGATGTCAGATGATATTCTCTCCTTTTCAATTCCTTCCTCCTTACGGAATATGGACTCTCCTTTAATCAAATGAGATGGCTATGGATCTGATGTTTCGAAACATACCCCACCTAGCCGTATCTGAAAAACGGTTTTCTTCCGGCCTGATCCAAGCAGAGAAATGTTTGATTGGCAACGGTACGAAACAAGATCCGCCACGGAGAAAAACACGATTGTCATTGGTCCAGCTGCGTTGATCTTAGCTGTGTGGGGAAATACGTGGGGCCGGCAGCAAGAGCAGGGAGTTTTTTGGCCCGGAAGCTCTGTCTTCCGTAGGGACAAAATCGTCCTGGCAATTCGGGGCATGGGCCGCTATGACTTTTGTTACAACTGTCTGATTATTTCTCAATTCTTCAAGAGCATCTCTAAATATTATTTGACCTGTCCGGCGCTTGATGCAAGCCCCCGCTAGAGCCGATGGGTCTGTTTAAGCGCAAAAGCCCCGGATCCACGGAGAAAGCCGCGGCAAGCCCCATCGCTGCCGTGCCGGCTCAGCAGGAAAGTTCGGCGACCCCAAGCTTATCCACTGCTGCCAACGGCCATTCGTCCCCAAACAATTCTTCGAAGAGATTGTCTAGTGACAATTTTGGCCTGACACATACATCGGACGGAGACGAGAAAAAGCCGGCACAGAAGCCTGACCACGACAACGATGTCTTTGAGAAAGAAACCCGCGTAATCATTGGACCAAACACAACTGTGCCGGTTGATGAAGAGCCTGCAGAGAAGACTGCGTTCAGAGATGAAGATGACAACCGTGATGAGTCGGACAAGAATGCCAACCATGACACCGTGAACACACACGAGGACGCGAAGAAAGGGGATGGCACTGCCGAAATCAAAGAAACAACCGATATAAACGACAAATCCACCACCGAAGCCGAGCCCGACGACGAGACGCAGTACCCCAGCGGCCTCAAGCTCGCCGTCCTCTCCTTCGGCCTGTGCCTCGCCATCTTCGTCGTCGCCCTCGACAACACCATCATCGCCACCGCCATCCCGCGCATCACCAGCGTCTTCGACTCGCTCGACGACGTCGGGTGGTACGGCTCGGCATACCTGCTCACCACGACGTCGCTGCAGCCGTCGTTCGGCAAGGTGTACACCTACATGGACGTGAAATACACCTACCTGGCCGCCCTCGTCATCTTCGAGGTCGGCTCCATCCTCTGCGCCGCCGCGACGAGCTCCAAGATGCTCATCGTCGGCCGCGCGGTCGCGGGCGCGGGTGCGGCGGCTCTGTTCTCCGGCGGTATGACTATCATCGGCTTTGCGGTGCCGCTGCGCAAGCGGCCCTTCTACATCGCCCTGCTGTCTAGCATGTTTGGCATCTCGTCCATCGTCGGGCCGATCTTGGGTGGCGCCCTGACGGATCGGGTTACCTGGCGCTGGTGCTTCTGGATCAACCTGCCCTTTGGCGGCGTGGCGATCGCGGTCGTGGGTATCTTCTTTAAGAATCCGACGCGGCGGCACACGCAGATGACCTTGAAGCAGAAGATTGCGGAGGTGGATCTGGTGGGCGCGTTTCTCCTTATTTGTGCCATTGTCTGTCTGCTGTTGGCGCTGCAGTGGGGAGGCACGACGTATCCTTGGCATGATTCTAAGGTCTGGGGCTGCATTCTTGGATTCGCTCTGATTTTGGTTGTTTTTCTCGTTCATCAGACGTGGAGAGGTAAGAATTTCCATGGCATGTTTGCAGAGCGCTGGGCACTCAAGATCATCCACACAATTAGATGGATCTTGAATGCTGACACAGATTTAGGGGACCGTGCAACGATACCTCCAAGGATTTTCCTGAAGCAGCGCACGGTTTTCGCATGCGCCTGGTTCAGCGCTTTCCTCGCCATGGGCCTCTACATTCACGTATACTATCTACCAATCTATTTCCAAGCTGTCAAGGGAACTACAGCGGAGGGGTCGGGGATAAGGTTGATTGCTTACCTTGTCAGCAACACTATTTTGGCTATTATTGTTGGAGGAACGATAACGGTGATTGGATACTATGTTCCTTTCATGTGGATCGCTGCCGTCGTTTTTGCCATTGGCTCAGGCTTGTTAACGACGCTGAAAGTGAATTCTAGCAGAGGAGTGTGGATTGGATATCAGATTTTGACGGGCGCTGGATCTGGCATTGGTGTCCAGATTCCGTTCACGGCGGTGCAAGTCGTGCTCAGTGCGAAGGACATGCCGAGCGGAAGTAAGTTGCTTGAAATAATATATCCAGAGCACCCTCGTCTGATTATGACCTGCAGATGCAATCACCATTTTCTTCAATACCCTCGGTGGCGCCGTCTCCATTTCCGCAGCGCAGAACATTTTCCTAAATAAGCTCATCCAGGAGCTCCCCAAATACGTTCCTGACCTTAACCCCCAAGTCGTAGTTGCTGCTGGAGCAACACACATTCGCGATGTTGTGACCGCTCAGCAGCTCGCAGGAGTCTTGGCGGCGTACGACAAAGCCGTGACTACTGCGTTCATTATGCCGGTTGTGACGGGCGGAATTTGTTTCTTGTTCAGCCTGCTGATGGAATGGCGGAGCGTCAAAGGAAAAAAGATCATAGCCGCTGGCGGTGCTTAATCTTTGCGAAGACTCGTTGTTACCAGGATTGCAATAAATACGGCCTTTCACAGGACGATAGATAGATTTTGTTAATGCTTTAATCCGTCCAAATAATTGACCAACCTTTTCTTGATGACGACGCCGACCAGCTTTCCTGTTCCTTCTTCAGTCACACATAGGTGTCTCAGGCCCAAATTGCCAAACATGCTCACTGCGTATTCGAGTGGGGCTTTGGCGCACACGGACAGTGGCGTTCGATCCACAAATCCAGTCAAATCGAGTTCTTCGAGATACTCCTCTCCTTCGAGCATTGCTGGAGGGCCTAACAGCCTCACACGCGTATGCTTGTCGTACAAGCTCCCAAGCTTCCTCAATCCGAACTTCAGTTCGCACTCTGCAAGATAACCTTGCAACATGCCGTTCTGGACAAGTACCAACCCTGCATCCATCAACCCTCTTCGCTCTAGCTGTTGAAGCTTCTCTTCGAGGAGCGCTCGATCGACCAAATTACTGGGAGGTACTTCTACTGTGACTTCTTGCATTGTTTGGGGAGGTGGGATGAGCTCCTCAACAAGAGTTGATGGCTGAGATTGAGCCAGTTGCAGAGAGTGATCAAGATCCAGAAAAGGATGAGCAAGTATAGTTTGAACCAAGTCATAGACGGATTCTTTGGACATAAAATCGGCAACCCATTTGGCCATCAGGATCGCAATCATGTGAGGCACCACGTATTCCAGTTCGCCGGTGAGTTCAAACATAATGACGCAGAGCGAGATGGTCATCCGCGATACTCCAGCAAGAAACGCAGCTGCTCCGACCATGGCAAAGATGCCGGGTGAGATCGTGGTAACAACCTGGCCAACTAGGCGGCCAAAAAGAGCTCCAGCATCGAGCGCCGGGATGATAATACCAGAAGGCACCTTAATACCAAAGGTGATTATAGTCAGTATCAATTTCACCACCAAACCGTAGGCAAGCCATGCTTTATAGTCCCAAGAACCATCATCTCTGTGCTCATTCCGACAGACCCATGAAGATGAAGAACTGTTATCCCGACAGTCTACTAACAAGTCTCGAATTACAATATCTCCGGGCTCCCGAATGACTGGGTTTGGGTATTGCAGCAAGCCAGTGACAAGAACCACCAACGCCACCTCCAAAATGGGATGCTTTTTGATAATGGCGAAACCTCGAAACCATTTCGACCATGCGTAGTTGGCTCTGCAGAACACTCCACCGAAGAGACCCCCTGCAATCCCCAGGAGAACGAAGACTAGATAATGTTGTGGCTTGTACGATGTCCCGTAATTGGTTTCGAAAAGGACTAACTTTCCCGTTCCGGTTGGATTGAGCTCTTTGAGAACCATGGCAGCAACCAGAGAGCACAAGAATGCCCGCCAAAGGACTTTTCGCGGGAAATAGGTGGAGATCTCTTCGTAGCTGAAGAGGACGCCGCCGATTGGAGCACCAAACGCCACGCTCAGTCCTGATGCGCATGCTGCAGATAAGAGTTCTCGCAATTTTCGTCCGTTATCACGATATTTTGGAAAGAACATGGCTACCAGATAGCCCGCGCATGTTGAAATATGGACAAAGGGGCCCTCTTTTCCAAGACACATCCCAGTTGCGACAGCGAAGATAGCACCGAATGCCTTAACAACAAGAACTTTGAGGTCCAAGAAGTGAGGTATGACGAAGCCAGATAAGATGGTTTTGATTTCGGGTATACCACTCCCGGCTGCCATGTACATCGTCTTGACCTCCGGGATTGCCTCAGATACAGAGTCCAAGGCATCCGGTCTCGCATATTCACTGTCAGTGGCTGTTGGGAGGTTGCGCTTGGTCAACATTGTAACGCTAGCACTGACAATGCCAAACAGGAGTGCCCAAGCTACGTAAATGACAAAAGAAAGGGAATATTTGTCGCTCCAGGATACCCACGTATTACAGGCATCTCTGGTGACGAATGGATCCTTTCTACAGAAGCCGAGTTTCCAATCACTGATAATAGCCTCTGCAACGTCCACTAAATAAGCGACGCAAGCAGTGACGGCACCAATGATGATGACGGCAATCCATCCGGAGCAAGAATCGAACGAAGACCGTATAGTATCTCGAATCCCACGGCCGGAACGAACATTACGACGACGGTATGAGTCTTTGATCAAATCGTGAAGCCAGTCAATTGTCGTATAATTGTTATACGGCAGTCTTTCTCCAACAGGGTTGCCCGACATCAGAAGCTCATCCTTGGTAACACAGGATTCCAGTATGGAGCTGGCTTCATCATCCCGTTGTAGTAAGCTCAAACGCCGATCTGCATTCGTAGATAACAGCGGGGTGTGCTCGTTGTTTGCCTCATCCTGTGGCATGGCTGCTGAGTCGAGGAGCTTTCCAAGGCAACAAGAAAAGGAAATGGCCACGACAAAGGACAGCAAAGAATATGGAACAAGACATTATGTTAAACAATGACGGTTCTCCACGGAAGATAGTCACAAGATAGAGTACGTATCAAGATGATGTCCGTCAAAGTGCAGAGAATACGCTTATCGGTTGGTAAGCGGAAGAGATGTCCGGAGAAGTGCCGTCAAGCCACAGTTCGGTGTGACCTCAGCGATAAGCGCCGCAAGGTTCGGTTGCTGCTTGTGCTTTGGTTGGCTCTTGGGGAAGACCATCATATCTAATATCCGGGGTCATGACGGATGGTTTTGTCTGTTTCAAGCATAAATACGCCTGCGTTGAGCAGCTTGCTTCGAGCAGCTTGACTGCAAACCAAATCCAAGGGAGCCAAGAACCAGTCAGGTGGCTCTCGGAGATATCGCCGACGATGGACGGTGGACCCCTTCGAAGTCATGGGCAGTCGAAGGCGTACCATTCACGTGATTTCTATTCACGCGTTTACCTCAGGATCTGGCTTGGACACCCCCCCCACTTCCCATTCTATCGGGAAACGGGTGCCTGGATGTTTTGCTTTTTGCTGATCAATTGGGCAAGTTCAACTCCACGAGGCATTCTGAGAGTCGCGTGACTCTTGGCCCAGATGATCATTTTTTTCCGTCTTATTCAATTTTATAGCGAACGGCGAAATCCCTGATCGACCTCCCACGCCTTAAGCCCTCTCCAATTGGTTCTTCAGGATCCCCGCTGCAGGTATACGTCACGCTTTGTATCTTGTTCGGCAGTCTCGTGTCTTCAAATGCAAACACTGGCTCGGCAATTGAAAGGGCATTGAACCTTTAAAGACAATTCCTCGTCACCCAGAAAGGAGGCCAATAGCAATTCGTGATAGTCGCCCGACAATGATAATGACTAGGCCTACTGATACCAATGGACGGGCAGATCCCGTAAAGCACATCCCCCTTTCCTTCGACAACACCAGAGCCGAAGCGACTGCTGCCAAGCTTGCCTTTGCCCTCTTTCCCGAGTGGGAGCAGACAGAAGGAGGCCTGCAATTTACACGCTTCACCGACGGGATCACCAACAATGTACGTTGAAAGGCAAGCCTCCACCCCGCCCCAACACGCACTGGATCCGATGTTAATGGGCGCTGTAGTTGTTGAAGATTGGAAAGAGGCGGCCTGGGTGGTCAGAACAGCAGATCGATGAGGATGCTATATTATTACGAGCATACGGGCGAGGGACTGATGTCCTGATAGACCGAGAACGTATGATTTGGGAAATGGCAATTGAAATGTTTTTTTGCTGACGCTGTGCCAGGTGAAATTCGTGCCCATTCCGTATTAGCGAGCAGCAAATTGGCACCATCTCTACTGGCACATTTTGAGAATGGACTGCTGTATAGATTTATGCGAGGCTCTGTCTGTACGCCCGAAGATCTCCGCCGGCCAGACGTCTACCGCGCCGTGGCTGCTCGTCTTGGAGAATGGCATGCTATACTCTCGGTCTCTTCGATAGCATCGAAGCCAAGCCCTTCGTACACGCCGTCTCCGGTCGACTCATTACTTGGTGATCGGCAATCCACAGATGCTATCGCCAACGAACGCCCTCAAAAGATATCGAGCAACAATCCTGCGCCGACGCCTAATCTTTGGGGGGTCATGCAAAAATGGATACATGCTCTACCAATAGATACCGAAGAGAAAATAAAAAGAAGGGACCAGCTACAACAAGAGCTAGAATGGATTGTGAAAGAATTAGGCAACACCTCTGGAATAGGAGACGCTCCCTATGTTTTCAGTCATTGCGATCTCTTGTCGGGGAACGTTATAATTATGCCGGATGCAGACCCAGAACTCCAAGCCGACAACAGCTCCTCCAAACCAAAACCTACGCTTTCCGTCTCATTCATAGACTACGAGTATGCCACTCCCGCACCCGCAGCTTTCGATATTTCCAACCACTTCGCCGAATGGGCCGGTTTCGACTGCGACCATGCCGCAATCCCCACCAAATCCCAGCGCGCCGAATTCCTTCGACACTACCTCGACTCGTACGGCGCACATGCTCACATCAACATCAGCGACGCCGACCTGCACCAGCTGGTGGAAGAGGTTGATCGCTTTCGCGGCCTGCCGGGATTTTATTGGGGTATCTGGGCTTTGATCCAGGCGCTCATCAGCCAGATTGACTTTGACTACGCCAACTACGCCGAGATTCGCCTGGGCGAGTATTGGGCGTGGAAAGAAGCCGAGCAGAGGAAGAAGAATGAGATCAACACGGATATTGGAGCCCAAAGTGAAGTAGAAGCTGAAAAAGAGATACCCATTAGAGAGCGGCGTTGGGCGCAAGAGTAATGAAAGGTGAATATTGTGTGGGGGAGATAAAGATAGTAGCGATTGACTCTCTACACGACCAACGTGTGTTGATTGTTTACACTTCACCAGTCGTAAGTTTTCCATTCTTGATTTCCAAGCGGTTTCAACAACCCCGAGCGTGCGTATTTAAGCGCAAGGTCACGTCGAGCCGGAGTGACTGGAGGTGGAGACCTGGCACTGTTGACAAAGATGATTCAAAAGTCGATGATAACCTCTTTACAAGCCCAAAGCGACAACAGCCGAATGCAACCAAAATTCTCATGTACCTATTCTGTCCGTTACATTAGTCAACCAGCCCACTATCAGGACTGAACTGGACAAGACTTGCGTGCTCTTGGTGGCCAATATTGTTTGAAAGTTGAATTCCATCGCTTATTTTGCTACAAACCCTAGACTGCTTTTGAGAACGACGCATTGATCGTGTCATGAGACGTATTCTTCGTAATGCCCATACCCAATTCCATCACTCCCAGTCGTGTTCGGCAAATGAAAACCCGAGTCTATTGTCTATTCACAAATGCGATCAACCCCGTCTTGGAAGTACCGGTAGAAGACTCAAGACTGGACAAACTCTTATGCCATGGCCGCGTCAGTATCGTCTGCCACCTCGACAATTGAGCAAATATCATCTTTTCTCTCCTCGACGTCTGATGACAAAATCTCCACCTTTGAGGCAGAAATATCCGTCCCACCTCTCCCTTCTAATTTTGCAGCAGTCTCCTGATCGACTAATTCCCCACCACCATCCTTGCCATCTTCCGCCTCTTCTACCTTATCCTTCTCATCCCCCTTAGGTTTCCCCTCTCCCCATCCAACAGCTCTTTCCTCCCCCTCCCCCGCCTCCCTAACTCCCGCAC